>PVKM010004870.1:31682-50040 GCA_004027735.1 Carollia perspicillata | reverse complement strand
TCCACCAGCAAGTACAGTACAGAGTTAAAGAACCAACAACAAATAGACGCTCCCAGGAAACATGCTTTTCATGAATATCTTTTGTCATGATTTTATAGCATAGACCTAAAATATTTACCCTTAGTGTATTTTCCCTAGTTTGTACAATGAGCTTAAATAGATCCTGGTTTTAGAGCTTCCCTCAAAGAATACATGGTTTCCCAGGCCCATTGCAGTCTGAATCAGGCTGAAGCAATTCCATGATAGAATTATACTCACAAAAATGGATTATACACTATCTAGACCATGACACTTCTTTTTGTTTTGAGGACCTGGCCTCAGCTGTACACAGCCACTACAGTAGTATGTCACCTTCTGTGTCTAGTAGGGGCTCAGTAAGTATTATTTATTAGTGTTTGTTGCTGTGCTTCTGAAAACATACCTTTAGAAAGCAAAGAATACAATATTTAAAAATTACCATCATTCATTCCATTAATTATCTCAGTTTTGATGTGGTGTGTTCTTTCATCATGTATGATTGTCTCTTAAAATAATTATCTTTGATTAGACTTGAGCTTTGAGCTGTTTACTTCTGTTATGCTGGAATCTTCCTTGTTACCGTAACTTGACACACCTACATCCCAGCAGACACGACCGGCTCACTCCATCATGTGTATCTTTCATTGTCCCGTGTTTAACTAAGAGGATTAGAAGGCAGCGATGTATTATTCTCTTTTCAAGTAAAGTACTCATTCTAGGTGACGTGGGAATGGTGGGGGGTTAGTCTATGATCAAAGTTCAGAGCCCTCATCTCCTGTGGGATGTTGAAATGTGCTTATGTGCACGGTGCATGGGCTGGATTCATTAGGAAGAAGTGTCTGTAGACCTGGGACATTCCCTGGACATTATTTAATTCAAGATAAAGGTTTGGATTTATGAGAGCTGAAATACAACTTTGCAGCAATAGCATTCTTTTAGCTCCTTCTGCCCATCCTGCCGGTGTTGGCTCACCTGAGGTCTGGAGCTACCACGAGAGCTGGGTGGATTAGGACGCACAGGTGTGTGGAAAGCCCTTCAGCAGATGCAGCGTGATTGCCAGACCCGCCTCTGTGCCTTTGGCGAGCTGATAAGCAGAAAGCCAGGATGTGTTTATCTGGATGGTGACGATGGTTGTAAACACTTCGGCACAAAGTTCAGCATTCTGGTTTCGTCAGGCCAGTGTGGCGCTTGGAAGGTGGTTACTTCTGGGAGTGCCTCCTAAGCACATGGATGGGGAAGGAAAGGGAGGGAAGTCTGCTGAACTTGCTGAGTTGTTTGGCAAAGACTCTGTGAGGACCTCTGAGCAGGAGGGCAGCTCAGAGCCCTTCCACTCCACGCTTTTTGTTGTGCAGATAAGTAAACTGATGCCCAGTGAAAGTTATTTGAATAGTAACAAAAGCTCACATGTATCAGAATGGATGAGATGCCAAGCACTTGGTTAAATACTTTGTGTGTGTTAACTCATTTAATATCTGTGATGGCTCTGTGAGGTAGGCACTACTATCCATTTTTCAGAGGAGAAAACAGTCTCAGAAAATTAAGATACTTTCTGAAGACCATAGAGCTAGGAAGTTCCAGCGCTGGGGCGTGGGAGCAGGTCAGAGCCACTGCTGTTCCCTGTCACACACTCAGGCTTCCTCAGCAAAGCAGCCTCAGACATCGCTCAGCCTGCTTCTTATGGAACCCAGTCATATACTCTGAGTCATATACTCTGAGTATTTTCACACATGTGGTTGAAAGAGAGAGAGTGTATTAGTTTTCTGTTGCTGTGAGACAAAATACCATAAACTTGGTAGTTCAAGACAACATAGTTATCTCACAGTGTCTGTGGAGTCCAAACCTGGCTTAACTGGATCTTCCCCTCAGGGTCTCTCTCACAAGTTTGTAATGAAGGTGTCAGTGAGTCCTGATCTGATCTGAGGCTTCAGGTCCTCTTCTCAGTTCACTGGTGTCCAGAATTTATGGAATTCAGATCATTGTGTTTGTAGGACTGAGGCCTTGAGCTTCTCAAGGCTACCCACCGTCCCTGCCTTGTATCCTCTCCACCACATGGCCGTTTGTTTCTTCAAGGCCAAGAGAAGAATTTCTCTGTTGTTAGAGAGAGCGTCAGTCTTTCTTTTAAAGGACTTACCTGATTAGGTCAGGTTAGCTCAAAGTCAACTGATTAGGGATTTTAATTATATCTGCAAAATCCCTTGTGCTATGTGCAGTGACATAGACAAGGGCTTGGTATTCCATCATACTCATCCATCCTGCTCATACTCACAGGAGCCTATAGTCAAGGATATGGGTCACCTTAGTATTCTGTCTGCCACAGATGCTGTTGTTAATGTTTGTTCCTTGACTTCCTGAAGGGATATGAAGCCAGAGAGAACTGAGTGGTACAGGGAGTGGATAGATCAAGAAATGGCAGAGAAGCAATAGTCAGGAGCAGTTGGGCTCTGTAACCCTGTGATCACAACTCTGTCTTCATCACTTCCTAGGCATGGGATTATAAAGAGATTGGTAAGCCTCTTGGTTCCTCAGTTTCTTCATCTGTAAACTTCAAAGAATGACACTTGTAACACTTGGTGATGGCAAATGAAATAATTAGCATTTAGTGGATCTTGGCATTGGGGAGTGCTGGTGAAAGATACCTGTGGCACGTTCCCTGCATCCTCTCGGAAGAACGCAGAGAAGCAGAGGCACATGTGCAGTTTATTGGTTTTTGTGGGTTGCTGGAGCCTGTGCGTTTCAGGTCTCCTTTGGGCGAGTTATACTGTTAGAGTGACACAGTGGACCAAAGCTGGGGAAGACGCACAATTTGTTGTGAAAAAAACATACTAACCTGTGGGAAGAGAGTCAGGGTGATGGTGATAGAAAGAAAAATGTCCTGAGAGTCTTGGGGCCTTACTCCAAGGCTGACTTTGAAAATAATCAATAATTTTCAACTTGGGACATCACGTAACACTGTGCAGCTCAAGTTTCTTCTCTTTAGAAGAGGTCATCGGGGAAAGGTAGGTCCTGGGAGTAACAGCGTGTCTAAGGTGCTTGCCTGGACTCAATGTCCTAATTCTTTTGGCTAGTTTTCTCTGCAAGGTATGACCAAGAAATAATTCAGTCTATTTCATTAGCTTTGCCACCTGCCAAAAGACTTTACAAACGTACATCTCCTATTGAAAATAAACAAGAGGACTTTGCTTTTGCCATAGTATTGGACTTTTTTACACCTGTCACTTTTCTATGCAGTGCAACAGTGATAATGTCCCTTGACCCCCCCAAATTCCCTTTGTGTTTTCATCCCAAATGGTTCTTTATGGCCGCTTAATATACAAGTGGGAGGAGACAAACAGTGGTCTTAGGGTCTTTGGGTGGGCACACAGAGATGAGCAGCATTCAGACTCTTCTTGTCTGGCCTATTTGCCCACTCTCACAGGTCTTCCCTTCCTCCACTGAACCTTGTTCCCACCTTGACCTAGGCAGCCTTCCTATGATATGGTGAAACCTGATGCATGTACTGGTAGCTGTCAATTAAATACCTATGGGTTGGGATCTGGTTCTTGACAAAGGATCTTTGATAAAGTACAACATTAATGTCATCCACTCATGCCACGTACCTTGTGAAGGTACAAATGTGTCTCCTAGGTAGCACTATTCCAATTTGACAGCCAAGGAGACTGAGACAGGAATAACTTAAGCAACTTGCCCAATGAAACATACTAATGAGTGGCTGTGCAGGAATCTGAACTCACATGAAGTATGTGCAACAATCTGTGCTTTTATCCAGCAAGGTGAACAGCTAGAAAGAACACGGTCAATAATTTTAAAACTCAGAACCCCCTCTGGACTCCCTTCATACCAACCTTGTAAGGATCTCAGGTAATTCCCAAAAGTGAGGTTGATGACATGAAAGCAATGTAATCAGCTTCAGAGGTCAGTGTTGTTTCAGAGAAACAACCCCAAATTCTCAACATAGACGTAGAGGAAAACTACATTACAGACGATACTTCTAATCTGCTTGCCGGTAACGATTCACAACTGGAAAATAAGCATGTGACATTTCTTCACTTAAGTGTAAATCTAACTCGATACTTTAGATCATCATGTTTTTTAACAAATAGGGAAAACTGTAATAATAATAAGTAGTAATGGTCCTTGTATAGAATAGAGGAAGACATTAAAAAACTGATTTGGGGAGATTGAGAGCGTCCTTGTTAAGGATTAATTTTCACCCACGAAGATCACAAAGGTCTTGATGAGTAAGATACATATCACATTTCAGGGTTGGTTTATTTTTTTTCTCCTCATGCCAGACTGTCTGAAACTTATCTCAGGAATCATGGTAAAAAGAGAAGTGGTGAGTAGACACAAAGACGAATACTATATTTTAGGGATAGGATACAAACCGACTTTCTGAATGCGTATCAGAAGAATTTATTCCAGTTGTGTAGGTTTAATGATATAATTTTACCATGTTAAATTATAATTGCTCTTCAGAGGAAAATAGAGATGCGTACATTGCCGTTGCCAGGCTGTCCCACTCCGTCCAAAGAGCATCCTCCCTGTAATCGCAGGTTTCTCCCTTATCTCGCAGCAGAGCCTGCTGTAGCTTTCCTTTGGAAGTCTGGGTGCGGTGAGGGGGAAGGAAGGAAGGAAGGAAAGGATCTGCATCAAACCCGTGCCATCGCTTTGGCAAAACCATTTCCTGTTATTACACTGCCCAAGCTGAAGCTTACGAATCGATGGCACCTCTGGCTCTCCAGAACCAAATTATTTTTTTAAATCCAGTCATATTTCAAGGTGACTGCAATACCTAGTGAGTTATGGACTAAATAACTTCCAGTGTTATGGATGTTGATAATCATTTTAGTGAATACTAATGATCACTTTTGTAGATAGACGATTTCCAGTCCCATTGCATTCCCTTCTCACCAGCAGGAAAAAAGGAGGGGAGGGGTGAGAAAAAGCATTGATTGTGGATTTGGATGAAAACAGATTCAGATTCCCAGTAATGCCTTTTTTTAAAATAGAATCTGATTTTTCAGTATGAGCAGAATTAGGTGGAAACCATAATTCATCTATGAATTTACCACCTGTATCTTAGAGTATGAACTAACATGCCTGCCTTTTTTTAATAGCGCACAAAATAATAGCCTATCCAGCTGATAAAAGGCATAATGTAGTTTTTAAAAACATTTTGTTATCTTTTAAAAATATTATACTTCATACATAAAAAGAATGTACTGTATTTCATTGAATCATTCAGACTTTTATTTTATGAACCAGGAATAAAGTGAATATGGCAGCCAGATAGATCCACTAATCCATGATGCTTTATTATCTCTTTTAAGAGGCATCCCAATTTGGGAGATGTTAAAAATGAAAAGAAAGAAAAGGAAACTTAGAAGCTATTAAATATCGTATACAACATACTTACTAAGTTATACAGCATAATGTAACAAGCATTCATGAACACCCTTCACACCTAATCAGTCCAAGAATTGGCTGATTGTGCATAACTTGCATTTCCTCCCATAGCCCGTGCAGGTAGGTAATCATCCTCCTGAATTTCGAGTTTATTATTTCTTAGCTTTTCAAAGATATTTAAACTCTCTTTCCTGTTAAATTCGGAACTCCTCAAGAGCAGAGGCCATGTCTGCTCGCTACCACTGCTATTTTCAGTGCCTGAGCAAAGAAGTGCTGGTTAGTGTGACTGCCAAACTGTATAAGCAGACTGTAGTAGCCACGTGCAGATTTTCTACCCTTCAAGGTGTGGTTTGAACACCCTTTCTTCCTGGAAATCTCTGACAGCTTGGACTGGACATGATCTTGCCTCCCTTTGGAACTCTCCGCAATTTCTCTTTACCCACGTAATGTTGATATACATCTTTCCCTTCCCTGTGTCCCTGCCAGACTGACCATAGCAGAATTCCTATTTATTGTAATTTGCTGCCCGACATGATAATAAAAGAAAGCTTAGGTTAAATTACCCCTGGCACTTTCTATGGAATATCACCCAAGTAAGGTCAGTGCTATGATTGTTCCCATTTAACAGATGAGGAAACTGAGACGTGTTCATAATAGTTTAAGCAATTAACACATGTCAAATGAAGGAAGACAGTGCTGCATCTACATTATTTTCCATGAGTATTCTTCAGTTTTTCTCTGGAGCTCAAGGCTTTATGTTTATCCTTGGACACTTAGTTCATAAATAAATGGGAAAAATAAAAAACAAATAAATGAAATTAGATACGTTTTTCCGAAGAGTGAAATTAACAACTTTATTGTTTTGTTTCATTTTGTTTAGGCAACATGTGTATTTTCTTTCATGTTACCTGCCTAATTTTCTCTTGGATTTATCTATTTACTTACTGATTTATAAGTGATTTATATGTACCATAAAAATTAGACCTTTTTTCTAGGTTAATGAAATGCACTTATTAACTTCAGATTTTTAGTGCTATTTCTGCCATATTCAATTTTAATATAATTTTATTTATCAATTATTTCTTTATAGTTCTTGAGCTTTTTTTATTATTGTACCCCAGAAATGCATTCCCACCTGAGATGACAAGAACATTTCCATTTTTTCTTTTAAAAATATTTTTAAATAAATGCAGATCAGGCTAGTCTTACAAGGTAGTCCCTACCTTGGCGCACAATCATTTATTCACTCTTTTGTCTAACCAACACATATTTTTAGCCCCTCTGATGTACATTCACGAATAAGAGTAGTAAGTGTTCCTGCTGAGTACACTGGGAAGTGTTGCAAAGGCCTGATCTGATGTGCATTTTCAAAAGACCCCTCGGCTGCTTTGCCGAGAAAAGGTTTTAGGGGCAAGAAGAGAAGCAAAGAGAGAGAGGAAGGAAAACTGTCCACTCGGAGCAGACCCAGAATTTGGTCAGCAGATTATAGGTTCAAATAGGACTTCTCCAAGTTGTTAGGGTGTGTCTGCTGCTCCTGTAGCACCAGACAGTCTAGGTGACCAGACGAAATGCTGGATTGAGGCTGAAGTAGAGAGGGACTTCATGTGAGGACCATTCAAAGGGAAGCTAGTGACGACCTTGCTCACTCAGCACTGGAAGCAGAGCAGTGCTCATTGGTAATGGATGGTCTTACATTGTTCCCAGCACAGCCCTGGGTGCAGGAGGGAGGCCCTGTCCCTCCAGCTCAGGTGTTACCTGTGTACTCTGGCCATGCTTCCACCTAGAAATCTCACCATTGTTAGGTGTGCTCCTGTTCACAGCTCTAATGTTTATATTTTTATACTTTAAACTCGAAGTATCTTTGAGTTTCAGTGAAAATAAGACAATTAGAGTTTGCAAAGCACAGTAAAGGTTTTTTAAAGGATCGAAAGAATGTGACTACGTGCAATTTACTAATATTATCCTCCCTTTCTTGAAAGTCCATGAACATTTTTTGCTCAATCAGTGTATTACTTTTTTGCTCTTCATTTTATAAATGATTCTTCTCCTTGACTTCCTATTCTCAGGAGACGACAGTGCTTCTCTTGAAAACAAAGAGGGTGAATCAGCCCTGTGTTTGTTTTCTAAGTATTGGTTTTCCAAGACATTTTCATAAAAAGGACGAGTATTTCTTAGTCATTTTTTAGTATAAGGAGGGTCATGTTTGGGCATTGAAATTAATTTCTCTTATCTTGACATACAAATAACCACCTGGCTTCTTTAATTTATTGCCTGGGATAGTTCACCTGCACTAACAACAGAGGACAGGAGGACGTCACCTTTACATGGCAGCATTAGTCACACCATTAATAGCACTGCCCAAATGGCCTCGACTGAAACAGGCTCCGCCTGCCTAAGGACACCCTCTTCTCTCTTGTGTGCTGAGCGCTTGGGCACATCATGCCCCCACCAAAAAATCCTTTCTGTCTTTCCTCTCTCACATAGTACAAAGGAACGTTCTAAATTGAAAATGTAATTCCTGGTTAAAGAGAAGGTACTGACAAGGAGAAAATATTTTAAAATCACATCTTCAATCATGGACTTGTATATGGAATATATAAAGAACCCTCAAAACTCCACAATGAATCCTTTCTATTTTAAAAACTGGGCAAAGTACTTGAACAGAAATTTCACCTAAAAAGATATACAGAAGACATGAAAAGTTTAGGGAAATGCAAATTATAATCACCACGTGAGAGGGGGAAAAAAGAAACAGACAACACTACACATGTATTAAAATGGCTAAAATATAAAAAATACCAGCAGCAACACCAAATGCTCACAAGAACATGGAAGAAATGAACTTCATGCATTGCTGATGGGAAGGCAAAATGGAACAGCCATTCTGAAAAAACAGTTTGTCAATGCCTTTAGAAATTAAATATACAGTTACCATGTGACCCAGCACTCACACTCCTGAATATTTATCCTAGAGAAAAGAAAGATATATGTTTACAGAAAAACCTATAGTTGCTAGGGAAAAAGCCAAGTGTCCTTCACTAGGTGAGTGGATAAACTATGGCATCTCAATATGGGAGAATAATACTGAGGAATGATGATAGACAAGCTATTAATCCACTCAGCAGCTTGGAATAATCTTGGAGATATGTTGAGTGATACCTGATTCCATACGTATGGCATTCTTGAAAAAATAAAACAACAGTGATAGAAAGTAGTTCAGTGGGTGCCAAAGGTTAGGGGTAGAGGGGTGTTTCTCTGGGAGGGGCTGTGGCCTAAGGGGCTTTGCGGGGTGATGAAACTGTTCTGTGCCCTGGTCATGGTGGTGACTATATGAGTTTACATGTGTTAAAATGTATACTACTATATATCTCCACGCCCAAGGAGTCCATTTGGTAAATTAATACAACAACAACACTTAAATTTAAGCTTTTGCACACGGTGTGCAAGGACCAGCCTGTCTCTTGTGACTAGACTTATCCAGTCCTTCTCAGTTCTGGCTCCTCCCACCAGGTCCCAAACACTCTCTGGTCATTTTCAAATCTCTGTCTGTGGGCACACTCATCTCTCTGCCCAGAACCTCCCCTGCCCACTTCCTTGTGCACGCACCTCACCTGACTAACTGATGGGCACCATTTGCTGCTTAGGTGTAGGCACACCTGCACCTGCTTGAGGTTAGCCGCCTCTGCACACCCAGTGTTGGGCATTTGTAAGCCACAACCATTGTGCTCACTGCCTTGCTCCAAGTGCCTGCCTACTGGTCCACCTTGCCCATTCAGTGATTGTTCAGGAAGAGCTGATTCAAAGTCCACAGCAGTTCAAAAAGCACACCAGTGAGGATAAGGGAGTCTAGCCCTGGCCAGTGAGCTTGGTTGGTTAGAGAATTGTCCAGATACACCAAGCTTGTGGGTTCAATCTCCCATCAGGGCACATGCAAGACCCAACCAGTGAGTGCATAAATAAGGGGAACAACAAATGTATGTGTTTTTTTTTATCTCTCTCCCTTTCTCCCTCTCTCTCTCTCTTTGACACCTTAATTAGTGTTTGAGTATCTGGGAAGAGGGGATAGGAATGTGGGAGATCACCTCAGAATGCTGCCTACCACCAATGCATTACAGCATTAGAAAGGTAAAGACAGACAGAAACAAGAACCAACTCTAAGATGTTTATTTTCAGTAGTACTTACATAATTTCTTTCATGTTTTTAAGAGTTTTTTGCCAACACGACGCATTTTGTGTTTATTAGGTCAAGTAATTAAAACCATATTTACAATTAGTGTATGTCTTTTGCCTTAAAAGGATTAAAAAAGAATGAGGTGAACAGTATTGTTGAACAACACGATTGTATACCACTAATTGTTTAGTAAATTCATCTTTTGTTTTAGTATGTTTCAAACCTGATTTCTTTACAGCCTTTGTAGTCCGTTTCCTTGAGTTTTCTCTCTCTCTGTTCTTTGGTTGTTTGATTCCTTTTCTACTTTTGTGTCTCATCTTAAATATCACCTCCTCATGGAAAAATTCCTTGATGGCCTTATCTAGACTGGGCTAAAAATGACAAGTATGGGAAGTTGTTCTTTTATTAAGGCTTCCTTCATAGAGGCTCTCTAATTACTTCTGGATATGTGTATTGTCAGTGTGTTATCTTTATTTCCCATTAGACTATGAACCTTCGGAAGAGGTACCTTCATAGGCTAAGACTCTGCTTGGTACAGAGGAGGCATCAAAAATCATGTGTTTTATTGACACACGGATAGAATGTATGCTTCTGGTTCTTGTTAAAAAGGTAACTTTAACATTTGTTTTGAAAGGTTGTTAGAGTAGTGAACCAATTTAATCATGAGGTCTACTGCTAAAGCTTTTATTGTTTGAAAAGCACCTGCTTGACATTCATACAGCTCTTGACAGAGAAAGAAAAGAGACTCTACAAATGGGAGAACCAAAGAGGAACAATTGTCTTTCAAAATATGCAGTGCCACTGGTTAGAAGGTGGGTGATGAGTCTTCAGAGTCATGGACCATCTGATATTTGCATAATGGTTTCTTGCAGATTTTTAATGCCTAAGACAGACGCTTCTTTCTTCCCAGTCTTATTTTAAACAGCTCCTGTCTCTGATTTTTTTTTTCTAAGCTTTACTTTCAACTCCAATCAGTCATATACCCATTTAGAAGCTGTTAGACCTAAGCAACTTAGTCAGCCTCCCTGAACCTTGCTTTCCTCCCCTGTAAAATGGGTAGGTTAATTCCCACCTTGCAAGGTCAGTGGAAGGATGATGCGCAGTAAGATCCATAAATGCAATTTTTTGTTATTATTACACTATACCATGCCCCTGCAGGTGTGACAGTGTGGAATTGCAATACTCATCTTAACAACAACTGATTTGGAGAAATTATTTTTAAAAAGAAGGTTACAATAGATTGTACAATCATTGGAGATATTATTCTACTTAATTGATTTTTCTTATCCTATACTAAATAAAGAGTGTTTCGTTACAGATTTATAGATTGAAGTAAATGCATTTCACATACAACTATCCTGAGCAAAATATACCTTTATTTTCCTCTGATGATTCAGAAGGCACTTCAGAGCCTTGTAGTGCCTCTGGGTTTTTATTATGAGCTCTAGTTAGCATTTTATTATGGCTCTTTAGAACTTTGGTTACTGTTGAGTCCTGGAAAGCACCTTCTACCTGTTTACTTTTTCCCATTTTTAAATACATGATATAAAGATAATCTGTTTCAATAAACACTAACTGACACTGGCTTGCCTCTGCCCAACCCTTTCCCCAGTACTCACCTCAGGGTGTGGGCTCTTCTGCGCCTGCTTGTGCTGGGAAGTAATAAGAGCCGAAGCAGTAACATCCCAGGATCTGAGGAACAGCAGTCACTGGTGCTTTGAGGAGCTCATTTTCCATAAAGTACCAAAAGTTGTTCAAAATCTGTCAAGCTATTATCATATTTCCGATGAGACCATTGTAGGAAGCAACAGGGCGTAGCAGATTGATTTACATTTCTTTTTCTCGTATCACCGTAAAAGGACGTATTGGATGAATTCTCAGGCAAGTTCAACAATAACAGCAAATGTGGTGATGGAAGGATTAATGCAGCTTCTGTTGTATTTGTTATGGGGTCATTTCTGCACTGGAAGCTGAGGTCCTACCTTTTCATTGTGCCTGTCTTTTAAGTCTCTGAGTGTGTTATGGAGAAGCCAGGCCATTGCTTAATGGTGGCATTGAAGGTCTGTCAATTCTGATTGAATTCCTAAGTGTGATATCAAAACAGAGGGCCAGAAGGTCCTGCTCTGCCTGTTCAGGGGAGAGAGTGTGGACAGTTAGCACTGCCGGTCCTTGTCGCGCCCCAGTTTCCTCTCCTGCAGAATGGGGCTATTTGCTTCTTATCAGAAGTTCTCATTACAAAAGGAAATGTTCTGTGGATGAGAAAAAAAATTAAAACACCATGTAACTGCTTTCATTTTTATTTTAACCCACATTAATATACAAAACTGGGATGCTGCTGTGTTCAAAGTTGTTGGTGTCAGTTCTTCACATTTCTAGGCAAAGTATGTGAAAGTGATTATAGCTCATAAATATCTTTTCTAAAAAACTTATTGCAGAGGCAGTTTTTCCACTGTTAATGAGGGTAATTTGACTTGGTTGAAGGATTGCAGTTCGTAAGAATTAATGCAGTAATCCAATTCAAAGATTTAAAGAGATCTAAGATTTTTCACAGGTCGCATGCTAGTGAATGGGCCCCTATCACATAGCAGCTAATGGACTTGAACGCCAGTCTGTCATTTACTGTTCCTGCACTGCATAGCAGCTTTGCCCTTGGTAGCGAGTATACTTTCCAAGCATTGCAGGTTATTTAGAAGTGTGGTATATTTGTAACACTTTTGAGAGATAGTATTGTGTTTCCCACAGCCCCTAATTACTATAAAAACTGGGGTTATCTTTCTTAATTACATGTTTGAATCCTAATCTGCTAAGGTCTGAGGAATATCAGTCTCAGAGGAGCTGCCTCTCGCCTTTTTCAGAGGAGGGCCTTTTATTTTTTTAATGTATTTATTAAGCTAATTCATATACTATTGTATTCACACCTATGGTTAATTCACATGAATACAAAGGTTACATGCATGTTATTCGTAACTTTCCATTTTTAATAATGATGTATTATTAACAGCTAACAATATTTTGTAGAGCCTTATTTGTAAAGAATGTTGGAAATGCTCTTATTTCTCTTTCCCGTTATGTTCCTAAATATTAAATATCCCATTTTGAAGCAATTAGAAGCATTCACTTCTCTTCCCACGTGTGTTCTGCAGACAGTCACCATTCTGTGCACACAGGAACCTTTGTTCCTTAATTAGAAAAAGAACTAGAGCTCATTAATTGTGGTTCCAAGCGGTGTCTGCTTGAATGTTGAGGCAGTAAAATACATTGCAAGGAAAGATCGAGCCTAAATCTGGAAGGCTTTCTGCGGCTCTGAGAACTGTTAAAAGATAAATAAACACTAAAGGGTCTTTGTAGGGCCATCCTTACATCCTGGACGGTCTTGAGGGCCCAGCTGGCTGCTCGTCAATTGTAAAGCCTGAGACTTATGTACTCACAGGAGGAGGGAAGAGGAGAAGATACAATTTGTAAGAAATCTAGAATTTCACTTTTGTGGAAAGCCTATTATTATCTTAGAAACAAAAAAACAAACAAGCTAAACAGGGCTGGAATCGCTTTTGGATTTTTTGATAAGTTAGCAGACCTCACCAAGATGCATCACATATTGAAAGTGAGTGAATTACTGGCAAGCATGATATCCTAATGTTTTATAGGCCAATTTTCACCACTGGCATTGAACATCAGGAGATTTGCAGGTTCCGAAAGCTAAAATTCCCAAACTGAATAGGCAAAGCCTTGTGCTAGTAGTCGTTCACAAAAAGCCCTAATTTCCACAAGAACAGACATTTCTCCAGCCTCCAGGAAACTTCATGCATCTGAATGTTCCCAGAAATATTAATAGTGCAAATAGTGGACTCATCTCACTGGTCAAGATCAAGGCTCCAGAAGCAGGGAAGTGAGCAGCTTGAGTGAAAAATCTCACACTGTATGGATGATGGTTTCTTATGGCTGAGCTGTACTGGGAGGGAAGGCTGCAATGAAGGATAGGAAGAAGAAAGCACAATGCTAGTTTGAAAGGCAGTGATGGAAAGTAGAGCAGTTAATTCGAGGGCCGGTTCCCTTTTCTTTGAGAAGGTTCTAAGCAGTCAGATGGCTAACCCTCTGGAAGGAAAGGAACCTGGGCCACTATGCAATTCTGAAGCCATCTCTGGCACCCCACCTGCCAACTCTTCCTTGCTTTTTGCTTTCTCTTTCCATCCCTGACAGAGGATAACTTGTCTTCATCCTGTTAATACTAATGAAGAAAATCATTAACAAAAGGGAGTGTTTCATAATGGTTTGAGAAATCTGGCAAGTAGAGGCATGATACTCTTTCCCCTGTGCTGCTACTAGATGGGTCAGAAATGGTGAACATGGAGACAAATATTATTTCCCTGAAATGAACTGCTGTTTACAGACATGTCTAACTCTGTCCAGGCGGTTCAGTTAGTTAGAACATCGTCCCATACACCAAAATGTTGCAGCTTCAATTCCCAGTTAGAACACATACCTAGGTTGCAGGTTCAATCCCCAGTTAGGGCACATATGGGAGGAAACCAATTGATCTCTCTCTCTCTCTCTTGCTCCCCCACTCTCTCTTCCCCTCCCTCCCCCTCCCTCCCCCTCTCTTTCAACCTTTTCCCTCTGTCTAAAATCACCAAACATTTTCTTGGGTGAGGATTAAAAAAGAGAGAGAGAGAAGGGGGCATGTGTAGCTAGCAATATATATATTTCTCCACCAGTAATCTTTCTGGTTTTTTTATATTGTATTTCTTGGAGAAAGAGAAATAGATTTTAAATTGTAAAAACCTGTACTTCAATTGATTATGCAAAAATCTCATTGCTGTATTTATTCCAAACCTGCTCTCATAATGTTCAGTCAAGGAGAAAACAGCAAAAAACAGTTGTTGATGGACTTAGCACAGAACTGGATTAAATAAGCATTAGTCTACTGAAGCTGATTACAAGAATATGAAAATGCAGTATCTTAATGGTACATATTTTTATGTGGCAGCTCAGTTGCCTTTCATTTTGCAGCTAATATGTCTATTCTTATGAGTCATTTACTTCTTTAATTACCTTTTGCAGGCAAGGCACCATGGTATATTAATGTGAATGATTTTTACTGCCAGTTTATCATACAATGCCCCAGAAGTTGAAAGGCATAATTGACTTGGAAGAACAGCTCATGAAGGAAACAATATTTAGTTGACAGTTTTCCTTGTACTCTCTGTTGACATTTATGAGTTTACACTATGCTAAAGGAGTAATAAACACAATTTTCTTTCAATAACAGGAAAGGGTAGCTTCTAAAATACATTTGTGGAAAATACATTTGTTCATTTCTTGAATAATATGAAAATAACACATTTCTAGTGATAAGACTTCTCAGATTTCCAATTGAATTAAACCCTTGAAGGTGCATTTATATCCTGTCTCAGAGCATTAGGAGATATTAGGGTTCATGTGATTGAATTGATTTAATAAATATTTAAATTACATACAGCTTTGGATAAATCATTTAAACTTAGGTGTGTTGGAGTGAGACTATGTGGTCTTGTCTTCCCAATTTCCAGAGGGAGGAAAGACAGGAAGGGAGGGAGCTTGGGAACTAGCTGGGGGAAGATTTGCTTTCTCTGAAGCGAAGGGAAATTGACAGTACTTTTTTTTTGGTGGGGGGAACTGAAGAAGAAGAAGAAGAAGAAGAAGGCGGCAGTGGCACAGTGGCTACAAGTCCTTATAAGGCCTGGGCTTTGAACAGTTAAAACCAAGACCTGGGTGGGTCACTGGGTTCTGGTGTCTGGACCCGTGCCTTGAGCTGACTTGGGCAGTTGCTTTAACCATCACCCCCTCAGTCCCCTTGGCCTTCGCTGGCTCACTGGCTCTGGGTACGTCCTCGTTGGGCACACTGGTTTGGAGGGAGTTAAACTTTTCACAGTTTTCTGGATTGTTTGCAGTTCAGTCCGGTGCAGCATAATGAAAGTTTTCTAGCCATCTGTTGTTAAGCTGGCGGTGAGCAAGGCCAGTATATCCAAACAAAGTTCTGGCCTGCTGTAAACTGAACCTGTCAGTTTAGCATAGCTTTGCTGACCCTCCCATGAATAGGGCAGCCCTGGTACCAGGCACTCAGTGCAAGAGCTTTCTAAGGAGAAAGATTTGGGGGTAGGGTGGGGACCTGTTTACTTTTTCTCTCAGTGTTTCTCTCACTGGATTAGACTAGTTTATACTTAATCTTTAAATGGATATAAATGGATAGTTGTTCCTCCTCCCTTTTCAAAGGACACATTACTTCTTAATAAGGGCTTGTGTCTTTTAGAACAAGGTATGAGTGTCTGTAAACCCTGCGAGGTGGCTGTGATTCGGAGAAAGTTCTGTGCAGTTATTTTTGTTTTATTACTTCACCTCTCAGTGTTTGGAGACAAATGGTCAAAAGCAATGGAAGCTCCCATATTTATTACCCAGCCTCTATAACTAAAAATGTTTGATAACTTTAAAAGAACATTTTGCCCCTTGTCTCTGCATTGTCTATTTCATCATCAGAAGTTCACATGCAGCATAGCTTAGCACCGCAGCCGTTGGACAATGCTCCCAGCCCTAAGGAATGTTTCCTGCTCCTCTGTTCTCATTTACAAGGTATATCTACTGCTTTTAATTGCCCAGCTTAAACTTAAAATAATGTCATTATTTTGTGGCTCTTTTTTTTACTTTTGTAATATAATGTTTAATTTTCCTTGATTTGCAGTGCTTTCGTGGCTGTATATAAAATACTCCTTTAATTTGGAATATATGTATATAGATATAGATAGATAGATATATCTATATATATACACAAAACACCTGTTTAAGCCTACCTCTGACCTTTGTGGGTTTCCTTTTGTTAATGACACCTCGTGGGTGCTGTGGTATTTTTATCTTGGTCTTGCTATAGTATATTTCCTGTTCAGCATTGGTAACATTTGTGCTCTGTCAAGAGAGGGCTCTGGGGAGCCATTGTCAAATCTCTGTATCCATCTCAATTCATTAAAATTTCCAGGGAGAATGGCCACTGTCATTGAGTAACTCTGTTAGCCACTCCCCCAGCTGCCTTGCCCCTCTAGATGAGAAACAGACCACAGACCCACACAGTAACAAAGGAAAGGGGGCCTGAGAGGATGTACATTTGTCTAAAGCACCAACATGAGAGGGTTTGGGATCAACTTTTAACTGCAATCAAGGAATCTACAAGGGTCAGGAATTCCATAAATGGAGATAGAAGAAGCAAAGAAATAAACAAGGAGATACAGGCTTCTCCTTTAAGGGGCATAGAGTATTCCAGGAGTGAAACATATTCAACTTAAAATTTAAATGAGTGCACTTTACTTGGAAATACCATACAGTCATAATCTGTTTGTAAGGTGAGTGATATATAAAATACTTTTTTTGTTTTAAGGTAAAGAAATGTATTTGGGTTAGAATTTCAGGTATAAATGTCAGGTGCAAAGTAACGTGTACTCCAAGAGTCAAGCAAATAACCTTGGCATTTAGGACACCACCTTTTATAAATTGTATTTTGTTGTGTCTTTTTTTTCTTTTTAAAGGAGAATTGCATTAAGGGGTCACCTATTAGCTGTGTTTTTGCTGTCTTAAACTCAGTCCTTCTGTCTGTTACAATCAAACCACTGTGTAAACATTCCAGTGTTGTTCTTGGTCTACAATGGCCATGAGGATCAGGTTTCACCTGCCTGCACATCTTCAAGCAATTAGAGCAATTAGCATGAAGCCATTTCACATTCAAGGATTCAAGGTCTGTGGTGACATTCAAGTCCAGGAGAAGTCAAAATGAGGAAGCAGTCTAGAGTGTGGCTATGGTCCCATGGTGCCCTGGGCAGACAATTTCTCTTTTAAAAACGGTAGCTCTTTAGTGATATTATCATGAGTTTTTTTAAATGATGTATCAGAAGTCATTTATATAAAAAACAACCCAGTCATTTAATTATATTAATGAAGCTCTTTATACATTGCACATTTTTAAAAAAGAATTTTAATGGCCATGAGAAAGTGAGTGTTGCTACTTCTTGCTTCACCGTGGTAATGACAGCATTCTTTGTAGACGAATCTTTTATAATGTATAATGGGGTTTGTATTTGCTTTTACACAGTAAACTTCCCTGTTTTGGGTAAGTGTAACAATTATAGCAACATGGAATATTTAGTGGGAATGTATTTGGTGTAAGCATTAAAATCAACTTTTTTTAAGATTGGAGAAGAATAGCAGCCACTTTTACACATTGACTAGTACAGTTTGAAGATAAATAATGAACATTAGCACATCAGATAACTGTACAGGCAAGATAGAAGGTAACTTTTTAAAAACAGTCTTAAAATCCAATAGGGCTGTTGTTTTGTTTGTTTTTTACATTTGTAATGAAGTTACCCAAGGGTCTTGTTTGCATGAAGCAAAAATCCCATACTGATTACAGCTTTTAACTTGGTTAGTACATTTTTTAATTTTTTTTAAAAATTTATTTATTTGTTTATTTTTAGAGAGAGGGGAAGGGAGGGAGAAAGAGAGAAACATCAATGTGTGGTTGCCTCTCACGTGGCCCCCACTGGGGACCTGGCCCACAATCCAGGCATGTGCCCTGACTGGGAATTGAACTGGCAACCCTTTGGTTCTCAGTCTGCACTCAATCCACTGAGCTACACCGGCCAGGACAGTTAATACATTTTTAAGTCTACATTTTACCATTGGCTCATGCAAATTGGGGGGAAGCCACGTTTTGAAATCCAAGGGTGCTGTGGGAGATCTGCTTCT
>PVKM010004870.1:0-31582 GCA_004027735.1 Carollia perspicillata | reverse complement strand
AGCTCTCCAGCCCCATCTCAAACTACTTCAAGCCTTTCTGTTGAGAGATGGTTTTCCTTACCGCCCACTTGCCTGTTGCCCAGCTCTGTGCCTTTTGAAACTGCATTACAGATGCAGAGGACACTAACAAAATGCGGCATCCTGGACACTGAGCAGAGTAAGAGTCTGCTTTCCCCTGCCCCCTGCAAATGGATTGCTAGGAAATAATGGGCAGTGTTTACGGATCAACCAGCTGAGCTAGGCAAGGAACATTTGAACTGGGTAATCAACTCTTCCTACAAGTGGAGAGGCAGGCATGGCAGCCTGTGGGCCCAGAGGGAGTGGAGGCGGTACACCAGATCCTTCCCATCTTTCTCCCTTACCCCAGTCCTGTGTTTCTGTGATCTGTCTTTTGAACTGTTTTTGTGGCTCATCAGTTCTACCTAATATGTCTCTTGATTTCTGCTATTGTAATACTCAGGTGACATGCTATTCTCTTCATTTTTAGAAGCTTTAGATGCTTCTGCCTGTCATATTCTGGCGGTTTATCTGCAGCGTCTGGATTTGCTTTCAGACTTGAATGTCTATCAAGCTGCCTCTGCTTTGAGTGTGAGATCAAAAGAAGATGAATTCCAGTAAAAATTTTTTTCTCTTATGAACAAAAGATTGGGGCCCATGTAAACATCCCACTGACAGTTCCCAGTGAGTTATTTTAGCCAAGTATTAGCACCTGGGTAACAGGCAGGCCAGCCTTGCATGCTAAATAACAAATCAGTTGCTTCCGTGGCAGAGAACAGTGCCAGGCAGCAATAGGAATTTTCAGAAGGAATTTTCTCTTCCTCCTCTCCCTTCCCCCTTCTCTCTTTTTATTGAATATGGCTGTTCAACTCTTCATCCACTTTTTCAAGCTGATTTGCTCAGCTTTCAGGAGTTTACTCTTCTGTACAGTATCTTTTAATTTACTCAGGTGATGGAAGACAGGACTTTGATAATCAGTTTGGGGCGGGTTCAAGAGGGTCTGAGTAGGTGATCAAGGCAGCCAGATACACAGGTAACATGGCTCAGAGGATTACAGAAGAGGATAATGTAAAGGAAAAGCAGCAGAAGCAAGATCAAGGGCATATCCCTAGAGTGTGGGACCCTGCATTCTTTACAAATACATGTGACAGATTCCTCTAAGTATGCTGAATCTGAGTTTTCTTTCTTCCTTTTTTTTTTTTTTTGAAAGCATCATGCCTATGTATATGTCACCACAAAAATATCTCAAGAGTGGGTTTCCCAAAACCCTGTCAGTGTGTAATTTGTCTGCCTGAATAGGCTGCTTGGCCCAGGCAGGGCACACTTACTGTGCTGTGTCGCTGGTGCAGACATGGAGAGATTTAAATATGGGGAGCATTAGTAGTTTTCTTTAAGTGCCCAATGCAACTTTGAAAATTACCTGCAAGCTCCAACTGATCTTTCAACTTTCAACATGAAGAATTGCTTGAGGAATTCTTGCGGTTTCTCTGTCACTGAGTGAGCACAGCCAGCGCCCCTGGAGCCAGGCGGCCCTGAGGTTGCCACAAAGGGCACTCACTGTTCAGTGCCTTTTCTCCTTTTCTCCCAGTGTGCTGCAGCCGCAGCACTTCCTGTTTATTCAAACATCTTCTTTACTACTCGCAACCCCCGCCTCGCAGAAACAGCCAGAGCCCTTCCACAGTGAGAAGACGGAAATCCAAAGGCAGATAGTCCTGCTCACTCCGTCAAGTGCTTCGGTTTCTGTGTAAGTGTCCGGAGGAAAAGGGACTGATTTCTCTGGCTGAAACTTTCAAAGTAGGGCTGTGCTCCTGTGGGATGATCCAACTTGTTTACCGCTCTTCTCCTTTCCTCCTCTCTCCATTAAAGGCAGTTTTCTTTTTAGAGATCTAAGAGGACCGGTTTCTTCTAACTCCATAATTTGCTCTTGCTTTCAAATGTGTCTTTGGATGTTACCAACTCAGTAAGCAGCCTGTGTGTCCTCTGGACAGCTTTATAGGCTTTGAATGTAGATTAAAACTTCTCTGTTTATTTATGACACTGTTTTGTGTTGCCTTCTTTTTCTTCCTGTTATCAGAAGTAGTCAAAGAGTGCAGGAACGGTGCCTGTGATTCTGCCTCTGCAGAACTGTCCTCTGGTGTTTGCGTCTTGACACTGTCATCATTTATGAATCGGTCTTGATAATATTTGTACCAATTTCATGCCAATAAAAGTCAGATGGCTGAAACAAGCACGGTCATTATCTCATTCATGTTACTATTGTTTAAACGGGGTGGGCTGCGAAGGAAAAGAAAGCCTGCCTCACTTTCCACGGTGGTTGTTAACTTGGATGTTGGAAGGCTCCTTTCAGAATTCTCCCTGTGGATAATTAGGGCGGCAGGAAGACCCTGGGACCTGGGTTGCTACCTTGCCTGAGTTGAAGAGCCATGTGATTGCTCTCTGTCCTTTCTGCTGAAATGAGTTCTTTAATACGTGGTTTGATTTGTTTTAAAGGGTTCCACCTTTTCCTGTCTGCTGCGCTTCTGTCCTTCTTCCCTCCTCCCCCCCTCCCTCCACCCCTCACCCAACCCTGACCCCCAATGACAGTGTAATTGGTAAGCCAGGTGCTAATTTTTTTTTAACTATGTACTGACCAGGGCATAGACAGGAAATGGAAAATTAGCTCTTTCGATTTTAAGGGAATTATTATTACTGTGTACCTTTTTTTGTTAGTCCCCAGACTAAATATCCTTACATTTTCATGTCTAAAACAACATCTATATTAGTATAGAGAAAAATATATGCTCTGTAGTTGTCAAAACTTATAATGGAAGAAACATTTAAAATTTAAATAAGTAAAATAAATAGTGTATGTGTAGTGCTTTTGCCATGCTGGGTTTTTTAATGTTCAGAAGTCGTTCTGCTTTGCAAGAAAAAAATTATGTGTGTGACTGCCTTAGGACAGTTTCTTCAACAGTAGGAGTAATTGCAGGGAAAATGGAGAGAGTGACTGAAGGTATTTACTCAGATGTTAGTGTAGGTGTGGGGATTGCAAACTCAGTATGGAAACAGTGGGCTGCTTTTCTTGATATCTCAGTCGATTTGATGACCATCAAATTTCCCAGCTCGCTGGTGTTGTTTTTTCTGGATAGAATGTTTGATTATTTATTAGAAGAGGAAGGGAGTAGCTGAAGCAAATAAACATGTGACCAAGTTCTGTTTTGTTTTCCACTCAGAAAGCCATGTCCTTTAACAGATATACAGAAAATAATAAATGCATTGTTTTATGATAAAAGGAAATTATATGTGTTGTTTTGTTTCAAAGGCAACTGAGTTAACCCTTAAGACTCAGAAGCCTTTTCGTCTTCTGTGAATTTGTCAGGCTTTTTTAAAAAAAATAAAAACTGAGAATTAATATATTGCGATGGACGTTTTAGGATACAGGATTTCCCAGGACTTGTTATTCAGTACTTCAGCTTTCTGGGCACTTTGCTTAGTTATGCCTGCCTCAATAGCTGTACTTTCATGGTGTGTGTGTGCCTGTGTTTGTGTGTTTAACAATGATACTACTGGACAAATCGGTTTTGTTGAAGGCTATATAGTGGGCTATATTCTGACTTTAGATCTAAACATGATCAGTTCAGTTAAAAGAAAATATACCAGAATTTTTTTCTCTATGTTTACAGAGTAATTTATTACCTGCCAACTTTTGCTCAGCTCTTTAAAGGTGTCAGGCAGCTGCTATAATGCAGAGTTGACTTGTGTACCTATGTCCCTCAAGAAAACCTTCCTGCCTTTAATATTATATAATATATATAATGATCTTTTTGGTGGTTGTTATCTTAGATCAAATATTCTCAAGACCTAGGGAAAGACTCCAAGCTACATTGAAAGTAGATTTTTAAAGAGCAAACTAAAATTTCATTATTTTTGTTTTAATCCTCAGGTAAGATTTACAAGACTGTGTCTAGATATTCATTATCAGTAGGCACACACTGACATACATGCACGTACGAGCACACTCTGAAAAGCTAGATCATGGTTTTCTACAGAGACTTCCTCATTTTTGCACCTCCTGAAAAATGATGGACCTGATTTTAGCGAAGTGCCTGGCCCAGTCCTATCAGCCCTGTAAATCACAGCGAAACTCTCTCCCGTTGCCTACACTGTTCCGGCACGTGAACTGGAAATAAGCTCCTAGAGGGACCCCTCTTCACTGACTTTGTGAGGGAGCAGGGCAGCGGATGCAGGCGTACCTTTGCTTGCGCCTGTACCGCCCACATGTATGTATTGCTCAAGAGAAGACAGCCATGAAGCAGAGCCTTTCCATTTCCTCTGTTGTTATCTTGGGTGACTTTCCACAAGGTGGACAGGTTGGATTATCATCCTTTGTGCTTACCCAGAGCCCTTTGTGAAAATCAAAGTACCTGACTAATACTAACTCATACTCAGAATACTCTTGGGATATAAGCAGAGATTATCCCACTTTTGAGGTGGGAAAATGTCCTGTTGTTAAAAAGGCTCACAGTTATGGGTGTTTCTGTGCTCACTGGTCGGACCAGACCTGGCAGGGGCATGTGTGATCTAGATGCCACAAGAAGTGTTTTCCTGTAACATAGTCAGCCTGACCACAGGCAGTCACACCAGAAAGTGTTTCACCGTGAAGATGCTGGGCTGAAAAATACAGCTAGTACATGGTGTTCATGATGCTGGAAGGGAGAGGCCAGCGAGGAGGAATCACACTTTATCTTAATCTCGTTCGTGTCAAAATCAGGATTTTTTAAAGATACGGCATGGGCTGAAAATTTGGATTTTTGTCTTCTTTCACTTTAACTCAATATGAGGTTGGCAATTTAACTTACACAAATATCAAGTTAGTATTGTTCTTCGTAAAGAAACAGACACTGCGTGTTGGCTGTGCAAAGTCAGCCAGACGTTGGTGTGGAGTTGCGTGCTTTGGGGTCAAAGGAATTGAAACATTCTGTTAACCTTTCATGTCACTGTATGATTCTTCAAGTCTGGTGTGTCCTGGGCCTCTGTCCAATGCTTACGAAGCATAGAGTAAAAATTAGTCATGTTCCATGTGCAATTTTAAGTCTTTTTAAAGGCTAATCCAGAAATCTCTAGAGTAGGGTGTTAATATTGGGTTGGCCAAAAAGTCCATTTAGTTTTTTTCCATAAAATAAAAGACATATTTGTCATTTTCACCAATAACTTTATTGGTTTGGATATTTTGAGCATGTTGGTTATGTCCTGTGTGGTAGAATGTTGATTATTCTCAATTAATGTCTCGACTTGTTCACTCTCAACTTCAACTGGCCTACCCAACCATGGAGCATTGTCCAGTGAGAAATCTCTAGCACAAAACTTCATACACCACTTTTGACACGTTTGATCCATCATAGCACCTTTTCCCATATACTACACAAATCTTTTTTTGAATTTCAGTTGTGTTTTTACCTTTCATGAAATGATAAAGCATGATATGTTGAAAATGTTGTTTATTCCATCTTCAGTATTAAAATGGCTATACAAAAATTCACCAATTTTGGTAAGGTTTTTCAAATGCATGCTGATATGGCAGCTGTCACAATGCAATCTAACAAAATTGTTTCAATTGAAATTAAAGACAACTAAGTATTGCTAGAGCTATCTTATGGAAGAAGCATATGAACTTTTTGGCCAATCCAATATTTAGGTTGCTTGGCTTCCAGTACCGTTTGCTTGTCAGCACCTGAATATAGAAATTAGATATGAAAAATCTCTATTCAACATGTGTTTTTAATTTTAAAAAGTTATTATGGGAATACCATAAATACTGTGATTCCAGTTTTAAGAAAAGTAAATGTAGGTGATGATGTTACACTTTTTAAAATTAATTTATACATTTTTCTTCTAACATGACCTTATTACTTTTATAATCAGTAGTCATTTATAAAGCACTTTTTCAAATCATTTAGGAAGTCCTTGTTGTATGTCAGGCCCTATTCTATGCACTTTACATGTATTAATTACCATGTAAGAACTTTTATTTCCTCCCATTCTTACTGATGAAGAAACTGAGGCACTGCAAGCAAGGTTAAGTAACTTGTCTAAGGTTATACAGCTACCAAGTGTTGGAGCTGGAGTCCAAACCCAGACAGAGTGACTAGGTGCTTATTCACAATGTTTCTGTTTCTGTAGCGATATGTTAATGTTTTTAAAAGCAAACTGCTATTTTTTGGAATTGCTTATGATTCTCCCAAGGTCAGTAATTCCCCCAAATTCCCAAAATATCCTTATTTCTCCATTCTTCATGCCTGGAGACCAAGTCCACCCTATGCCCAACTGTGGTTGCTGGAAGTTCCAAAGGTCATTGTCTGTCTGTGAGCACAGCTCTGTGAACACAACTGCTTACCTAATGAACATTGTTTTTAATCCCTTTTTTAGGAAAATGCTCTAATTCCTTGGCCAGAGCAATTGAATTTGTGTTTATTTTGCAATATTCAGTATCTGTAATAAATATATTACAGATACTTTATATATTTATAAAAAGAATAAAATATGTGTATAGATTTATGTGAAGGATAAAAATCTTCAAAAAGTTCACTACCAAGTAGTTACTTTTGATTGTGGCTTGGATTAACTAAATATGATCTTCAAAAGATTTCTAAATTTTTCCTTTAAATCTGTCCATCAAACAAATGGTTCTAGTTCCATGTGAAAGGAAGAACTACAAACCCACTGACTTGTGGATTAGTAGCTGTTTTGGGTTCCAAGTGAATGGAAGAATTACAGACCCACAGATTTGTGGACTGTGACCTTTTTGGCTGTGTCATTCCTGAAGTACAAGCAAAGGGATTCCAATCCATGCTGTGTGTCCTTGGGCATGTCATGTAAACTTTGTTTATGTGAGGCAGTTTGGGACCAGGACAGGTGTGCAGTGGAAGTCAGTCTCAGCTCTTATTTCATTCATCATCGATGTCATCGTCAGTATCACCGTCACCCCCTAGCTAACTACGTGGCCAGAGGCTGCCATTTCTGCCATATTGTTCTAAGAGAGTAATTTTCAACCAGTGTGCTGCAGGAATTTTTAAAATGTGCAACACCAGACTATTTAGTCAGGGGCATTATCCTCTCTTCCTTAGATTGTCAGTTTTTTTAAAAAAATGACAACAGCCAACACAACAATAGCCATCCGTTGTGAATGAATCAAAATTATACCTATTTTTTGTGAGATTGGCCGAAATATATATGTTCTGGTATGCCACATAATTTTAGTAATTAGTTTTTGTGTGCCATGAGATGAACGAGGTTGAAAGTGACTGGCCTAAGAGTCAAGGTAAGGCATTGGTCAGGGTTCAGTGAGGGTCAGAAAGAGCCATTGGCTCAAGTTCCTGTGCCAGGGGAGGAGGCCAGGACCCAGAGCTGGGAGTCATCTGCCCATAGCCCATCCTGTTCTCAGTCTGCTTTTTCGTACAGTGAATGTTACCTGCTTTAGATTTGTTTGGGCCCAACAGAGGATACTGTGCTTTTCTCAGTGTCTCTCTAAAGAGGACACATGGTTTGAGATCACCGGGAAACAGGAATCTTTGCTTCCCATAAAATGTATTTTCTTATGTATGGGGCAATGTGTTGTACCAGTCGTTTCATTTAATTAGTTATTATCATGGCTAGGTCCCATGCTAAGGATTTTCCATGCATATCTTATATAATCCTTATTATTTAAGTTCTCTGTTCTTAGGTTTCCATATCTATTAACTAAATATAATGATACCTGAAAGAATTGTGCAAATTAAATAACAAAATGTGTCTATATTGTTTAATACTTGTCTGGCAATAAACACTCAAAATTTTTCAACTTTTAGTATTATGTATGTGTCTCATCTCCAAGGACTAGGGACCACAGTGGTTTTGAGAATACTACAGTTATTCAGAAATGCAAATCAAAACTATTGTGAAATATTTTCTCACTCCTGTTAGAATGGCAAGAGATAATTAGTGTTGTTGGGGGTGTGGAGAAAAGGGAACCCTCATGCATTGTTGGTGGGAATGTAAATTGGTTCAGCCACTATGGAAAACAGTATGGAGGTTCCTCAAAAAATTAAGCATAAAACTACCATATGACCTAGCAATTCCATTTCTGGGAATATATCTGAAGACAATTAAGTCACTATCCTGAAAAGGTAGGTATCTGTAACTCCATGCTCATTATAGCATTATTTACAATAGCCAAGACATGGAAGTAACCTGAGTGTCAATCAGTGTACACAGTTGGCTAAATAATATGTGGCTTATATATATAGTGGAATATTACTCAGCCATAAGAAAGAATGAAATCCTGGTATTTGCAACACAACAACATAGGTGGAACCTGAGGACATTATGCTAAGTGAAATACGTCAGACAGATAGGGACAAATACTGTATATGCTCACTTATGTGTAAAATCTCATAGAAATGAGATTCTCATAGAATCTCAAATTCATAGAAACAGAACAGGCCGGTGGTTACCAGAGGTGGAGGATGAGAAAAATGGGGGAAGGTGGTCAAAACCTACAAACTTTCAGTTATAATACAAATAAGTTCTAGGGGTGTAGTGTACAGTATGGTGACTAAAATTGTAATACTGTGTCTCATATTTGAAAGTTGCTAAGAAAACAGATCCTAAAAGTTCTTTCTCATAAGGAAAAAATTGTAGCTATGTAATATGATGGACGTTAATTTATTGTGGTAATCATTTTACATATACATAATCATTATGTTTTATACATGAAACTATTACAATGTTATATGTTAATTATACCTCAATAAAATGGGGCAAGGGAACATTAAGAGAGAATTTTTTTAAAAGTTACAGTTATTCAATACCCTCCACCCCCAACAAAGAAGCTTGCAGTTACAGCAGAGCATGGGAGTCTACAACAGGTCCAAAAACAGGGGCCCAGACACCTGCAGAGCTTGGAAGCCATGCCTAGTGGATAGAGAGGCACAGATCTACCTCACATGAGGGCAGAGCATAAGATGCAGATATCCAGGTACATGAGCCGTGTCTCGACTTGGGTTAAACTGCAAGAAGAAAGCTGTGCTCTGCACTAAGACTCTCCATGTTTGCTTTACCAGAAGCTCCATTGAAAAAATCTGAACCTTGGCTCAGGTGAACCAACGAACAGGGAACATTTTCCTGTTCAGGACCGAAGAAGGGTTGAGAGTCAAGGGATGATGGTGACAGTGTTCGTGTCCCACAGAAGATGGATGAGCTTGCATGGGAATGGAGGTGAAGTGCAGAGTGTGGGGGCATAGACAGCTGGGCTTCTTCACACTTTCCTGTGTTCCTGCTGGGGACACAGCCATCATCGCAACAGAAACCCAGAGCGCTGCACTGGTCCCTTGGGTCTGAGGGCTTTAAGGGAATGCTGCTGCTTGAAGTAATCGGAATATGAACAGACTTTTTAGGGAAAGATAGAATTAATTTTTTTAATTAATATTTTTTCTTTTTAACAATGTTATTGAACTACCTATGACATATAGACATTGTATATGTTTAAAGTTTACAATTCAGTGTTTTTGTATGTGTATACATTGTAAAAAGGATTGCCACAGTCGAGCTAAATAAGTTATCCATCACCTCTACATAGTTACCCTTTTGTGTGTGTAGTGAGATTTTAGATGTACAAAATTTCAAACATGTAGTATTAAGTGTCATCACCAGCTGTACATTAGATCCCTAGCACTTACTCACTTCACACAACTGAACCTTTGTGCCCTTTGACCAACACCTCCTCATTTCTCCTCCCCCCAGCCCCTGGCAACCGTGAGTCTTCCCTCTGCTCCTGAGTTCAACTTTTTTAGATTCCATGTATGTAAGTGAGATCAGGCAGTATTTGTCTTGGAAAGGTAGAATTTAATTGGAGAAGATACTTGGATGCCTTGTGAAGGTGGGCAGAGAAACAGAGCAGAATTGACAACAGCTCCCAGAGTCCTGGGAGTGAGAAGATCTGGTTGAAAAAAGCAAGT
Source organism: Carollia perspicillata (assembly GCA_004027735.1). Taxonomy (NCBI): domain Eukaryota; kingdom Metazoa; phylum Chordata; class Mammalia; order Chiroptera; family Phyllostomidae; genus Carollia; species Carollia perspicillata. Next base: position 21,614 of record PVKM010004870.1, on the reverse strand, counting down.
CTTTTTTTTCTTTTAATTACTTTATTTTTGTTGTTCAATTACAGTTGTCTGCATTTTCTCCCCACTCTGACCCCCTACCCCAGCCAAACCCACCTCCCTCCCCAGCTTCCATCCTCCCCCTTGGTTTTGTCCATGTGCCCCTTATAGTACCTGAAAACCGTTCTCCCCACTGTCTCCTCTCCCCTCCCTCTGGCTATTGTTTGATTGTTCTTAACTTCAATGTATCTGGTTATATTTTGTTTGCTTTTTTCTTTTGTTGATTATGTTCCAGTTAAATGTGAGATCATACGGTATTTGTCCCTCACCACCTGGCTTATTTCACATAGATTAATGCTCTCTAGTTCCATCCATGCTGTTGAAAAGGGTATAAGCTCTTTTTCTCTCTCTCTCTCTCTAGAATTCCCTTGTGTAAATGTACCATAGTTTTTGGTCCACTCATTTGCTGATGGGCACTTAGGTTGCTTCTAGCACTTGGCTATTGTAAATTATGCTTGTATGAACATTAGGGTGCATAAGTTCTTTTGGATTGGGGCTTCAAGGTTCTTAGGATATAATCCTAGCAGTGGAATTGCTGGGTCAAAAGGCAGTTCCATTTTTAGTTTTCTGAGGAAACTCCATACTGTTTTCCACAGTGGTTGCACCAGTCTGCAATCTCACCAACAGTGCCTTAGGGTCCCCTTTTCTCCACATCCTCTCCAACACTTGTTTGTTGATTTATTTATGGTGGCCATTATGACTGGTGAGAGGTGGTATCTCATTGTGGTTTTAAATTGCATCTCTCTGATGGCTAGTGATGCTGAGCATCTTTTCATATGTCTCTGAGTCCTCTATATGTCCTCTTTGGAGAAGTGTCTGTTCAAGTCTTTTGCTCATTTTTTAATTGGTTTTTTTTGTCTTCCTGGAGTAGAGTCATATTAGTTCTTTATATATTTTGGAGATCAAAGCCTTGTCCCAAGTATCATTGCCAAATATGTTTTCCCATATAATTGGTTCTCTTTTCATTTGAATAAACAGCATTCATTTTAATGCCGTTTTCTTTAGCTATGCAGAAGCTTTTTAATTTTGATGAGGTCCCATTTGTTTATTCTTTCCTTTCTGTCCCTTGCTTTAGGGGACATATTTGTGAAGATGTTGCTGCATGGAATGCCTGAGATTTTCCTGCCAATGTTTTCTCTAGGACTTTTATGGTGTTACAACTTATATTTAAGTCTTTTATCCACCTTGAATTTATTTTTGTGTGTGGTGTAAGTTGGTGATTGGGTTTCATTTTTTTGCACGTAGCTGTCCAGATCTCTCAACACCATTTGTTGAAGAGGCTATTTTTGCTGCATTTTATGCTTCTTCCCCCTTTGTCAAATATTAATTGACCACAGGGACTTGGGTTTATTTCTGGGCTCTCTGTTCTGTTCCATTGGTCTATGGGCCTGTTTTTATGCCAGTACCAGGCTGTTTTGATTACAGTAGCCTTGTAATACAGTCTGATATCAGGTATTGTGATCCCTCCTGCTTTGTTCTTCTCTTTCAAAATTGCAGTAGCTATCCGGGGTCATTTATGGTTCCACATAAATTCTGAAATGTTTCTTCTATATCTGTGAAATATGCCGTTGGTAATTTAATAGGTATTGCATTGAATCTATAAATCGCTTTGGGTAATATGACCATTTTGATGATCTTAATTCTTCCAATCCATGAGCATGGTACATGCACCCATTTGTTTGTGTCTTCCTTAATTTCTTTCTTCAGTGTTACATAGTTTTCCAGGTACAGGTCTTTTACCTACTTGGTTAAGTTTATTCCTAGGTGCTTTATATTCCTCATTGCTATATCAAATGGGATTTTTTTTTTTGCTGATTTCTGTTTCTGATGTTTCATTGTTGGTGTACAAAAATGCCCTTGATTTCTGAGTATTGACTTTGTATCTAGCTGTTTTGCCAAATTCATTTATTAGGTCGAGTAGTTTTTTGGTGGCCTCTACAGGATTTTCTATGTATACTATTGTGTTACCTGCAAACAGTGACAATTTTACTTCCTCCTTTCCAATTTGGATGCCTTTTATTTCTTTTTCTTGTCTGATTGCTGTGGCTAGGACTTCCAGTACTATGTTAAATAAGAGTGGTGAAAGCGGGCATCCTTGTCTTGTTCCTGATCTCAGTGGAAAGCTCTAACTTTTTTCCCATTGAGTATGATGTTGGCTGTAGGTCTCTCATATATGGCCTTTATTAGGTTGAGGAATGCTCCCTCTAGTCACACTTTGCTGAATGTTTTTATCATAAATGGGTGCTGTACCTTATCAAATGTTTTTTCCATATCTATTGAGAAAAGCAAGACTTTGTGTGGGGACGAGGCAGAGGGGCAGTTGAAGTTAGTTGCGGTACTGTGAATGAATGTGGTATTGCATACATTTTAGTTCGGTAAGACTGCATATCCATTTGCCAGGATTGCCCATGGCTATATCTGGTCTAATCAGTGACCTTGGTAGAATGGTAGTATCAAGTTTTCAGGACACAATGTTTGTTTAATTTTGTTTTTCCATGATAACCACTCACTAGACTTGTGACCTTGTGCAGGTCACAGAACCTCACAATCTTTCAGTTTTCCCATTTTAGGTCAGTGTCATAAACCCTGCACATGTTTTCCTAAAAAAGGTTGGGAACAAGAAAATCAAATAAGTGTAAAACAACTAATTGGCACAGTACCAGACACATAGTAAATAAATAGTTCAATACTTTGTTTTATTTTAGTGTCTTAAATATAGGCGACATTATTCTGCACTTGCCCCTCTGTTTCTAGATGTTCCTCATTCCTCAAGTTGTTACTCAGAAGTAATTTTGCTATTGTAACAACTTCTTTGAGTAATATGAGCCTGTCTAGAAAGTATCCAGCCATGTAATATGAAAAATAGAGATATTTATGGAAGAAGATACAAGATATGAGAAACTGTACATAGGACAATGATGTCTCAGTCCTCTTCAAAGTAGGCACCTGGCACAGTTCTGCCTATCGCCATTGGCTACTTCCTGAGTCTCATTCACAATCTGAAATCTCCTCCTTCTCAAAGGTGATTTTAGTTTTGGGAAAAGCCTGAAGTCACAGGGTGCCAAATCTGAGCCACTGAGGGGCTGAATCACTTGGGTGATTTGATGTTTTACAAAAAATCTCTGCATGAGAGGTGATGTATGAGCGGGTGCGTTGTCATGATGAAGCTGCCAATCACCAGTTGCCCACAGCTGCGGCCTTCTGAATCATCTGAATAGTTTCCACAGAGGAATGCTCAAGCTTAACACAAAATTTGATGCAGATTCATTGCAGTACTCAGTCGTTTGGAATGCAAGGTCACTGAATGGCATCTACCATCCTGACTGATTAGTACAGTGAGGTCATCATTGTTCATACATGTACATTCCAGTCCACTCTCCTTGGCTACCTGGTTACATCGATGATGCGTAAACAGTTCTTGTTATATTAAAAGTGGCTGGACTTTTCCTGTACAGACCTCATATAAATGATTGGATAACAGTAGGTTGTTTTGTTTTGTTTTCCTGACTAACTTTGACCAAGAGCAGATCCACATCTGAGATGACTTGACTTGCTTGAGTACTTCCCTTATTCCCATTTTTATTTCTGTCTTTTGTCTTTAATCTCTGCTGGAATGTTGCCTCTGAACTGGTTTTTGCTCTTGAATCTTTGCCCAAAATTCATGTAAGAGAAGGAAAGTATTTCGTCAAGCAAAGCATTCTTAGGTGTTCATTCCCTTTTAGGATATCCCAAGTATTTGTGACTTACAGTACAAGAAGAAAAGGAATGCAACATCATGTTTGAGTCGAAATTAGGTTATGTGTTACTATCAGTGTAAAATCATAGGAAATTCTCCATTATTTTGAGAATGATTCTAGCTACATTCTTCTGTAGGTTTCAGCATTAGCAAGCCTCATTCCAAGGCACGAAAAGATATGAATCTGGATTATCTATACTGAGAGTTGCTGGGCTATACCCTCATAAATGCAACTGCAGAAAGCAATGGATTGTTTCAGTGAATTAACAGTTTCCTTTGATTCAGTTGTCTTTGGATTTGACCTCCATATTTTCTACTTTGGGAATTGGGGAAGGACTGGGCCAATTTATTTATTTTTTTTGACACAATCTGGTCTTTCCTTAGCAAGGGGAAACAGATTCAGTGCAATATCCAGTATAACATTTTAGACATTTTCTAATAAATCTGACTTCTGCTTTTCTTCATTGCCATGTTCATGTTGCCTACAGTCATAGCACACCAGGCTGTGGTCTTGTCAACTCCCATGAGCTAGACAGGCTCTGGTTTAGGCTGCGCTGGATGGAAACCCTCCAAAAACAACTCAGGTGCTGGAGACCTGGTGGTGGTGACTCAGTGTCTGGCACTGGCTCCGGCATGGAGCGGCCAACCGGTGCCTCAGCAAGGAGCTAAAGTGCCCTGTGTTAATAGGTGTGGATGGAGCAGGAGTATGTATGCTGGTGTGGTTTTCCCTGTTAGGAGAGACCTCAAACAGACTTCCTGACTGTTTGTAGCCATTAAACTTACATCAACTGATTTTGAAGGAGAATCAGGTATTTTTATTTTGTCTCGTGAAAATTCTTAATTTTTACTTTCTTGGTAAAGATTTTAAAGAAAGATACTTTGTTTAAAAAGGTTTTTCATAATCGCAAATGAATATAGGGTTGGCTGACCCCCTTCTGCTTCTCAGGTTTGCCTTGGGGGCTGAGACTTGCAGCTGATCAGCTCCTCTTGTTTACAGCTCTTTGGTATCTCTCTGTCCATGTGTCCTGCAGTCAATGCACGGATGGCATTTGGCCCTGCAGCACTGTGGCAATGGCTATGGCACAGAGCAGTCACATACTTCTGGTCTCCTTTATCCCAGTTCTTCTAAAAGAAGAGAGAAAATATATATCCTTTGTCATTTTTTCTCACAAGAAAATATCCCCTAATCAATTGTCGGCATTACAAAAAGCGCACACACACACACAACTTCCAATCTCTCTGTGTTCATATTTTTGCATTACTTGTTAAATTTTAAAGCAAAACAAAAGTGAAGAATATAACTATCAAATGTCATAGTAGTGATAACCACCCACTGTGTAGCATAAAATTGTGTCAGTTAGGATTTGGACAAGCTGACATTGGCACTAGATCTAGAAGGTAGAGGTTCAGGCTAGTATGGGATGATGAAGAATTTGCAGTGGTCCAGGCATTGGAAGGATGTTGTGTCATGCCTCATCTCTCCTCACCCCCACCCCTGGAACTCAACTGCCATGGCCATGTCTCCTGCTGTTTGGGCAACTACAATAGGGCTCTTTGACATTTCATTTCCTGTTCCTTTTGATTTTACCTTGAACACATAGTGTTGGGGTGTTGTTGGGTGGTGTTGTCCCTGCTCTGATTTTTACCCCGTCACTCTAGATATTGTCTGTGGAACGTTTTGAGAAACCCATGCTGTTATGTAATGCCCTCAAATCATAGGATACTTTCTTCCATTGTTAAAACTCTGAGGATGGATGATGCTACATAGAATTCTACCTTTCCCTTCTAGGTCACTGATTTAAGTCCAGTTTCCCAATCGATCTGAGGCTTTGCCATCTACCTCATTTACTTTTCGGGGGCCAACTGAATCAACAACCAATGAATGCTTGGACTATACCCTTATTTTCTGTGTCACAGAGTAAACCAAGCAGTGACCATTAAAGGCTCTCTGATGATTTTTGATGGTTAGTACCCCGATATATTAAAACTTCAATAGGGAAAGTACTTTTTTCACTTCTGACACTAATAATGGGACTTGATGGTCTGCTATAGTACTTTCTTTGTGTATCTAACATTTACACAATCACTAGAATCCCCCTATGAAATTCACTCACTCTTTCATTTTTCTACAGTAACCAACTGCTCCATATATATATATATATATATACATACATATATAGTATTTATATATATAGTATTTATATAAATATGTATTTTCATATTTTCTTGTTGGAGAACTCACTGCCTTGGAATGTTTTTGATTCTGTAGAAATACATTTAGTCCTATCAGGCACTATAATTCCTTTTTTTTTTAACTGACCCACAAAACTTTCCATCCTGCACCAAAGTGATTACTGTGTCTAAAGCAAAGAGGTGATGGCATTTCCCCAGTCCTGCTACAAAGTGATTTTCAGATTGGGTTAAGGCATGAGGACTTATGTTTAAGATGGTTGTTCATAGCTGGGGTTGCACTACGACAGCAAATTAGCTCTGGGGGAAAGGTTCTCCAGAGGGCCTTAGGGTGTATGTAGAGGTTGAGAAATAAAAGAGAGAACATGACTTCTTCCCTAAGCTTCTCATGCTGCTTTTTATTGCTAGCTTTTCCTCCTACCCCCATATGCACATTGACTGTCGATTAGCCTGTGAAATTATCTGAGAAACAGGTTTGATCTTGAGGGGTGAGGAGAGTCTAGGAAAAGAAATTAAAAGAAGGGTGGCTGACTCAGAGCAGCCTTTGAAGCTAGAAGCAGGACAGGTTCTTAGGCAGACAGGAAATAACACTCTTCTCAACTGGCCAATAGCACATGCTGTCTTTATTCTGAGGGTGTTCAGGACCTCATACCCAATAGCAGAGATTCACTCTGAACTGCTGTGAATCATCTCTGGAAGACACACGTGTTCAAAGTTTGCAACTAGTTTGAAATAGTTTCATATGAAAGAATGCATGGTTGTATTTTGTTTTCATGTCTCAATACCTTTTCAGAAAAATCAAAATTATTTTGAGCAACTGCAAGCTTTTTCTAAAAAAAAATTATTGATTGATTTTAGAAAGAGAGAGAAACATTGATTTGTTGTTCTATTTATTTATGCATTTATTGGTTGCTTTTTGTATATGCCCTGACCAGGGGTTAAATCCACAAGACTGGCATATCGGCAAACTTTGTTTGCATAAAATTGTGTTTAGTGGCATCTTTGGGGAATCTCAGAATCCAGACATGTCTTAGCAACCTAAGACAGGGATTGGCAAACACAGAAATTTGAATTACATATAATTTTAACATGTCACAAAGTGCTCTTCCTGTTATTATTTCCCCAACTATTTAAATAAGTAAAAATCATTCTTATCATGCTCCAAACAGGTTATGGTTTGGATTTGGCTCATAGACTATAGTTTATTGACCCATGACCTAAAACATTGTAGTTAGTCGTATTTTTTGAAGACTTCTATGTGTCAGTGCTAATCTCAGACTTCATCACCAAATTTGTTGTATAAAAAATTGTATGAAGTTTTTCTCCTTTACTGGCTTGCTTCACGTATGTGTGCATGCTTATTCAACCCATATTTTATGTAAATTTGTTGATGTTTCTTAAGATATGTTAAACATGTTTTTAAACATTGGCTACCTTAACATGCAGAACCTCGAGATTCCAGCCCCTAAAATATGAGCATCTACCATGAACTTAAAATGTAAACAGCTTAGAAAGTTATAAAACGTACTTATTTAAAACATCGTAAGTAATGGTGTTTTGTAAGTAATGGTACTTATTTACTAGGAGTATGAAGGCACTGTTAAGAATAATCTTGAAACAATAGAATGGAAGGTATGTCAAAAATGTCCAGGTCCCCAGTTAGCATAAAAGCATTGCCTGCCAAACTACCAACCAAGTACCAATCCCCCTGGCTCCCTGTGGACTGAGTACTAAACTGGCTATTGCCCATAACACGCTGGCCATAGGTGATCCCACCCTTTGTGCAGATGGGACAAAGATGACAGCCAAGGCAGAGAGGGTAGCTGACTTCTGCTCCTTCCTCAGTTAGCTCACAGAGCAATTTATTTCAGGTTATTGAAGGAAAATCAATGTGACCCATGTGCAGCGCAGCTCTAAGTGCCTGGTTTTATCAGTCACCTCCACTCTGTGACATTCTTGAACTGTGTCTTTACTGTAACCCAAGCCTAGCACTCAAATGCAGCATCAAGTTATTCAGTGCCTGGCAATTGTCACGTCTGTTATGAATGAAGTGTTGATTCAACCCAGCCCAGGGTTGAATTCAACCTGGTTTTCACTGACCAACAGTGAAAATGGCAATAAGCATGTTTCATTTTCTACAAATGGTAGGTACCAGACATTCGTATAACAATGCTTGAAAATATAGCCTTGTCCACTAAGGATTTATTTCTCTTCTTTTTTCATGATAACTTAAAATTTATATTACATTGATTTATATACCACAGAAATCTGAAAAGCAATACACTTTAGTGATTGATTTTGCAGCGCTTTGTAAGGCCTAATAAATTGTTTTAAAATTCTTGCTGAGACCTAAGTAGATTGAGGGGTATAGTACATGGTGCCCTCTTTGTTCCCACACTCATGATAATAAGGCCCGGGAATAATTGTAGAATAATTCATAACAGTTCATAATAAGATGAATAGTTTTTTGCACTGGTGTTGTCTCTGCATGCCAACTATTTGAAGTTATTTGACCTGTTTGCATTAATTTTGAAGGAGAAATTTGGAAGCCAGTTTGCACATCTTCATCTTATGTCTTCTCTCCTTAGCAGTTTGACTAACGTTCCCTTTGTGTTTCTACAAGTTCACGAACCTTTTCTGCCCTTTGCTTCTCTCTCTTATTATTTTCTTTAGTGGGTGGGGCTCAGTATGAAATGCTCTGTGCAAGTTGGGGGTTCACTCTATGATTACGTAAGTCCAGGTACCCCATGTAGTGTTTGAAAAAGATATTATGCGCATCAGTGACTTTTTTGCTTCAAACCAGAAAACTAATTACAAGGGTTCCAGTAACTAATTTTAAAATGTATAACCATTATATCAAACCAGCTCAGTAAAACCTTTCTTGAAAACTTAAGTTTGATACCTGTGCTATACTGTCTTTTGCTTAAGTACATTTATGCAAACATACTCATATAAGAATAGTTATTTTCTTTGTGTGTGTACCTTTTTAAAAAAAGACACTTAATATCATCCCTTTTGCTGAAATGAGGATTTGATTATATTGATCCTGAGACTTCGTTATTTAAATATTGAGTACTTATTTTCCAAATATTTGGTGAAACATGGCAAATTATGTTAACAAAGGTTTGTAAGTGTGTGGAGTTGTCATTACTTTGCTCTATTTTAGTATTAAATGGATGTGACCTTTCTCCTGTCCCTACCATAGCTTCTCACTGTCCTCTGCACTCCCCTATCATCTGCACTCCCTTTGTCTTTCCTATCAGCAGCCAGACTCTTCTTTGCTGACCAGTCTATTACTCTGGGAACTCTTGACAGTAGCACTTAAAATATTTAACAGTTCCCTTTCCTACATTAAAAAACCATAAAACCTCATGTGAAATAGCTAAGGGGACATATATAGGAGGAAGAGAGGCTTCTGCTCCTGTGAGTATTTTGTAAGGGGACTATTTTTCTTATATGATAAAAATGAAATCTTCACTCTGCCCACTTTTACACCTACGCATGTACTGAGCGTCTCCAAGGAGACAAGGAAGCCAGAGTCCAGTGATGGTGAATTCTCCTCAGCGATAGCAGGCTAGAGTCTCAGGCTTCCAGAAGCCCCTCACAGACAGGCTTTGTCCCCAAGGCTCTTCCGGGCAAGCTTTATCCAACATGTCTCCCTTTCCAGACGAAATAGCCTGTCTTACTTCTCAGGGGCTGATTATGGTGAGTTCAGTAGGCAGAGGCCTCCCCAGGACAGGAGGGTGGGTGTGGTAGGGAGGTGGGGCAGGAGGTTTCCATCTTTTCCAAATTTTTTTCTTTGTCACCCACTTATCATTAGTGCTTCGGTTCCATTGCCTCCCTCTATGCCTCTCAGACTCAAAGGCACCACTCAACCTTACAAAGTGCCTTAATATTCTTTGTTACAATACCATAGTTATGACCTTAATTTAGTGAGACTGTCCTTTTAGGAGAAGCATTACCTTTGCTGATTCAACAATTCCGTGTATCCACTCATGAACGTATTCTCTTAAGCACTCTGTTTCCTCCCCCCGAGTTCAGTGGGCAGGAAACCCCATGCCATACCTTTCTCCCACTCCACCAAGTCACTGTAAGCTTTCTTAAAGCAAATAACATCATTTTCTTGTATAAGTCCATTAGACACATTTTCTAAGACTATAGTTTCAGATGCTTTGATACATTGACCACAGACATCTATGTGTGCATCTTCCTTGAGGCAAAAATAATCAGTTACCTTTCAGGAATTCTTATTGGGGTAATCAACAGGAAAGCTGATTTGTCTCTAAACTTAACCGCATTGTTTAATGATCATTCTTGACACATCTTCCATGTACACATTCATGGTTTTCAGCTGAATTGACTGAAATTAAAAAAAAATAATCACTGCTCATGATTTTCTAGTACACTATCGGCAAACTTGTTTTCTGTTCCTGATCCTCCTGCTCTCCTTGGAAAGGTGTGCCTCACTATTCCTATTAAATCCTTTGATAGCGAATGTCCCCATGAGGGTTTATTAATGACATTTTTCTTTTTTATTTGAACTTTTAAAAAAGACTGATCTTAATGTACAGAGAATACAGTCAGTCAATACTATTGTTATAACTTTGTACGGTGACAGATGGTGCTTAGACATATTGTGGTAATCGCATCATAAGGTGTATAAATATAGAACCACTACATGTACACCTGAAGCTAATATAATGTTGTATGTCAATTACACTTTAATTAAAAACAAAAAATATTGGGCAGTCATACATTCTGCATTTTAGAGGACTCTCATTTTCCTTTTGCCTTATCTCCAATTCATATCACCTGCCTTTAAATAAAAACCATCCTGTGGCATAAGCTTGAAAGAGTCATTTTTAGGACAACACACTACCAGTGTTGTTCACAGGTACATAATGTACCCTTTAAGTTGACTTAGAAGTCAAATTTGAAAAGTTTTTTTTTCTTACATAGTCCATTGAGTTCACCACTGGTATGCTCACCTGTTTAGGTCTTTCTTCTCAAGTTACTTTGTCCATGGTGTGCTCATCAATTAGCTCTTCCTTTCTGTCTGTCTGTCTGTCTGTCTCTCTCTCTCTTTTGGACTCGGATGAGGTGAAAGCTGTTCTTTCTACTTGAGTCCCAAGTTCCCCAAGAAGAATTAGAGGAGGGTGCAGGTGCCTCTGAAAAGAGCCCTTGATTGTCTTCTCAGTTTCTGTCTTTGCTCAGGTGCTTCCTGATTCTCTCTGCCGTCTTTCCTCAAAATTCTAATCATTCATATTCCAAGTTTTGGGTCCGATTTTTAGTGAATAAAGCATGTGCTTAGATGGATTGCTATGCTTAAAGAACTGCATATGAAACAGGCTAAATACAGGAAATGTAAACAAATTCTGAAAAGTGTTCCAACTTAGACTGGTGGAAAGTTTTGGTTGCTATTTCATTTGCTTGGAAATGGGGAAGATCCTGTTCTTAAGTGCACTTCCTGGAGTCTTGCTGTGGAAGCGGCTCTGAACCTGTGCAGTAACAGCAATGTTTTTCTTCCATTTTTCTTTGCAGGCTCTTCAAGTGGCAAGACAGCTCCTTCTTCAGCAGCAACAGCAGCAAGTTAGTGGATTAAAATCTCCCAAGAGGAATGATAAACAGCCATCCCTTCAGGTAACAATTCTTTTCAAAATAAATGACATTACACACTTTGGGATAGCTAATAAGCAATTCAGAAGAGGGTGGTGGTAAGAATTGCAAATCATGTGAGAGAATCTCCTGCAGAAGGTGCCTTTTTTGTTTACCAGTGGGGCATGACATTTTAGGGAAAGTATCTGTTCAACCCAAACGTGTTGCTGTTGGGAGTGAGAAGATCTACTCATTAGTGACGGTAATGGGAGGATGAGTAGTCACAGGTGTGGATTGCTTAATAGTGCAGCTTATCACCGAGGAAACGTTCACAGTGCCCTGATATGTCACCACATTCTCTATGGATGGAGTTAGAGATTCCCTCGTGGTAGGATACACACACACTTTACATTAGTGCCATGGGGGAGATTTTGACCCAGGGGACAGTGGGAGATGTCCATTGTCCAGTGGACATTTTTGGTTGTCACAATGGCGGGGGTTGGTGTTACTAATAACCTAATAGGCAGTGGCAAGGCATGCTGCTCAACATCCTACATTGCACAGAAAAGTCCCCCACAGGGCGGAACTATTCATTCCCAAATGTCAGTAGTGTTAAGAATTAGTACTGGGACTGAAAAAGAGATGGTAATTTTAATATATCTGGGCATGAATGTAATACACACTTTTTTCTTCAGTGAATGTTTTCAGTATACTTCTGAATTATTAGTAAAAAGTGGCAAGCAATTTTTATGTAAGGATACCAAGAAAGATTCTTTTAGTGACTTCTCCTTTCAGGCACACTGAGGCCAAGAATTAAGAGAGTAGAAGAATGAGTGAGTTTGTACAAATCTAATCTTGATTTTCTATTGTAGTAGAAGATTGTACTAGAAACTTCAAAGGAACTTGACTCAGGGTATTCATACTTACATCTAGGACAGGGCACCTGCAGGTACTGGGCGGCCCAACTGCTGTCAAAGATAAGGATGGATGTCCTCCAACATGGGAGGCTAGTATGAGTTCCTCACGCTGCACATTTTGGGACAGAATCTGTAAAGGACTGCTTATGGGCATAATGGTGCTAATTGACTTGATTATGAGGTTAACCCAAATTCCAGATTGTTATGACTTTTCTCAAATCAAAGTAAACCAATACCTGTTCCACATTGTCTGGCCAAGATCACAATGACCTTGGGCAACAAGTCCTAGTTCTTCTACATGCACTTGGAAAACCGTCACTGTCAAGGGGCAGTTCCACACTATGGTAACACTTCACTGCAACAGTTGAATGTGCATGCTTTACTAACACTTCCAAAAACATTTCTTTGGTAAACCATCGTGAACCCATATGCCTTTTAATGTCTGTGAATGCTGGGGACACTTTTAATGAGGTACAGTGCCAGCGAGATCCCATGTCAGGTGCTCTGAGAAGTGCTTTGTTGTGCAGATGTCTTAAGAACAGCTCTGGAGAATGAAATATGGCTGTGTTGACCTTTCACCTGTGAGCTTATTTGTCAGGATTCAAATAAGTTGAAAGGATCAAACTGAACAGTTACCACAGTCAGACTGGGAATAGTGTTTCAGAGGTCAGCAAGGGAGGCCACATTGCAGATTCTAGAACACAGTCCATTGTTGGTACATATTAGAGTGTGGGGGCATCTCCTGCAGACAGAGATACAATTAAAATTGTAATTTATTAATGTATACAGGGAGCTAGCCCAGCCTGTCACTCAGTGGTTCCAATGACTGTCCATTCTTTTTGCCTCCCTACTGGAGCTCCCATAGCCTTAAAGATACTGCAAGTCCTTTTGAATTTATCAGACCTCAAGTGCATTGGGAAAATGACAATATATTATTTGAAGGTGGAAATCTTATACATAGTAGAGCTGTGGTTAGAGACTTTCTAAAAAGTACACACGTAGACAGCCCATGCATTCTGTTCAGTATTGAATATCATTTGTAATTTTTTATACTAAACTTATTTTCCCTCATACTTACTTTTTTTTAAAAAAAAAAAAGATGGCATTTTTAGGTAACTTCTTTTCCAAGATGAATGAAGTTCCTTTAGGGCTAAATATATGAAGTAAAGTTTCAGGGGATTTCCTTTTGAGGGCTCTCTTCTTCTTGCTGTTATAATGCTTTTAGCTACCATAACAGTATGATAGAGCTTCATTTTTCTTGGCAAGGACAGTGTCAAAACCAACCTAACACATTTTGCTGAGCACTTCAGTCTCCATAAAAAGTGTGGGACAAGGGGGCCATCTTAAATGCTGGCTTTGTTAAAAAAGATGTTTGGCATCTCTCCCTACCCCTTCAATGGGAGACTTGACAAGAAGAGCATTTAGACCAGCTTTAGGAGTTGATTGGGAAAAAGAGTTGGTTGACTGATGTATGTGTGCATGTGTGTCTGTCGTGGTCATGCAGATTCAGTAAGCTTTATTAGGTTGGCTGGCCTTGCACAGACAGAGCAGAAATTACTAACCTAGATCACGCACGTTACATTGTTATAAAAATGTGTATATAGGTTCGGTGATTCACAGAAGGAATAACCTGTACACATAAATATATCTGCCATGCCTTGTCCTCACTGACATATCTCAGTCAGAATGGTTCTGGAATGAACAGGAAATCCTACAGTAAATCTTCACAGTGTTCATTTCTGATCTTCTTAGCCTTCCTAACTACTGAGAGATCTATTTTAGCAAATTTCAGACCTTCCACATGGAGGAAGGCTTCACATGGAAGAAGGGTTTGATCTGCTGATAGCTGGAGGAAAAAGAAAGCAGCTCAAATCCCCAAATATACTGTGACTCGTATTTTAAGCATATCTCACACTTCCCTGCGGTATGTTTGGCAGCGCTCTCCAGCTTCACAGGCTGGGGACACAAACAAAAGAAAATCAAAAGTTAAGGGAGGCTGTCTGTGATTGCTCGACAGAGATTACTGAATGTAGTCAAACAACACCAATTTGAACTAATTTCAGGGAGATCAGAGTAAAAAGAGAGGAATAATGTTCTTTGCAGGTACAAATATTGAACAAAATCTGAGCTGGCCACATTCTTGGGTGACATCGTGGTTTATATAAAGGATTGACTGAGTGTAGATATTGCTTCTGGAGTTCTTTAAAAATAATTCTACTTAGTAACCTAAATAGCCGCTTATTTAGTACTTAATTTGCTTTGCTAATTTTTTATGAATGATACAAATGAAAATTGAAAGTTGGCCTCATCATAAATTCAGAATTAGAATGATCTGAGTTAATGAGATGCATCTTGGTGAAGAGTTTTGGAACAGCCACATCGTGCGGGGCATTTTACTGATGCTCGCAGATATGAAACCATGGAGGAAGGACAGAGCCTGCCTTCAGAATGCTTATGAGTTATAAAACATTAACAAGGTTTTGCTGCAAAAATAAAATTATATGTACGTAAAAATAGTAGGCTTACTTTTATAAATATTTATATACTTCTGAAGATTGCTTAAACAAGTGAAATAAATGCTTAACAGTGCAGGTGTGCTCATAACCTCAAAAATGTGGAACTTTACTAGCTGAAGATTAATTTGTGAGTAGATGAGCAGTTTTATTGATCGAATCTTGGAACTTTGACCACCGTTTCTGGGTAGTAATTCATTTTGGTTCTTTAAGCATCTTAGTTGTTGGCATGAGTACATAAACTGGAAGGAAGTCAAATGACACATTTTCTCCTAAGAAAGTAAAAATACATGTGTATTCTGGCAGCATCGAAGTTAGGAAAGAAAGTCAACCTTGTGTGCTGCTTACTGTGGGAAGCTGACCACAGTTTCAGGCCATCAATAAAGAATTTGAATGTGAAACCAGTCATCTGATAGATTTCCTTCTGCCTATGCACTCCCTTCCAAGGTTATATCATGTGCAAACCCTTCACACAGGAGACCATACCCTGAAACAAAGGACAGTGAAACCCCCGGGAAGGTCAGCCTTTAGCTCAGCTGGGAAGCTCGGGGTTATAAGGAAGCCTCTTGCTGTAAGCATAGGAGGCTCAGATACCAGTCAGCAGGTATTTCTTAGCATTTTTATTTGCAGATATATAAAACATGCACTAGCAGCATTTTTGCTTTGTGTTAATGCCACATAGAATCTTAGTACCTCACATCGTTTTCATGTCATTCAGTAAGGAATAAATTGGTAAGAGGAAACCTTTAAAGGGAACTACAATTTTTTGTTGTAGGCAGTGAAATGGAATGGTTTTGAAACACTGACTCTTAAAATATATCCCTATTCACTGAATTAGTAAAGTGGATGGACAGGGAGGCAAATAATTTTGAAATGTCTGGAGTTAACATCTAGAAAATGGCGTACTTGGCATAAAATTGATACAAAGTGTTGAAATTTTAGTACCTTTTTAGATTTTGTTATCACCTGATCTTGGAGAATCCAGAAAACTCTAAAAACAGTAAGTCTTGATGAAACAATAAAGTAGAAACAACACCTTAGAAATGGTTATTAAGTTTTCCAGATTATACACATCATTAAAAATGTGATAGGAGCAGTGACCCCTCCTCCCAGAAAAGCATGCACACACAGAATTTTGCATCTAGTTACAAGGGTTTCATGGACCTCAAGAAGTCCATCTTTTAACCAGGTTAAATACTCTTGCTTTAAGAATCTTTTTTTCTAAAATGGTATGTTTTACTCTTGCCTTTCTCCAAAAATCTTAGTTTAGTTGTAATATAGTGAGTTATCTCATTTTTCAATTTCAGCTGCAGTTCTATATAATACCCTGTGTCCCAATCTGTCCGGGACAGACCCAGTCTGTTGTTTGGATGTATTTATTAATAATTCTCACTCTCAAAAGTATCCTAGTTTGGACATTTAATTACATGGCCACCTTACTTACATGTGTCTAAGCATTAAAATGCAAGGATGGCCCTGGGTGGTGTAGCTCAGTGGATTGAGTGCTGGCTGAGAACCAAAAGGTCGCCAGTTCAGTTCCCAGTCAGGGCACATGCCTGGGTTGCGGGCCAGGTCCCCAGTAGGGGGCACGTGAGAGGCAACCACACATTGATGTTTCTCTCCCTCTCTTTCTCCTTCCCTTCTCCTCTCTCTAAAAATAAGTAAATAAAATCTTTTTTAAAATACAAGGATGATGCTAATATGTTATATGTAAGCAAGTCTTCATTACCATATGCAGATAATTAATGGTTAGTAAGTGCTTAATGTGGGCCAGCCCCACAGTTACTCTATGGTGCAGAAACAAGTATTAAATCATTCTGTGGAAGAATAGTGAAACTGAGAGAGGGTCAGTGACCTGCTTCAGAGCATACGGATAGTGGGAGCACCTGATGGGAAGCCAGGTCTTAGGACTGTAGGAAACCAGTATGCCATGGTCAAGTTAATAATTGCTTCTCCTTCTATGTGGATTTACTCAGCAACTACTAAGTGCCATGTTTTCCATAAATAAACAAATTATTGTATTTTTCATATCATAAACAAAAATAAAACCAGACCAACCAAAACCAATTCCACTGTCACTATCTGGATTTCGATTCAGGGGTCTGAGATCTGCATAATTATCCTAATCGTCACCCTGTCTGCAAGCAATAGCAAAGAAAAGTTATTTCTTATTCTCAAGTCTGAAGTGCTCTTATGAGCTTCTGTGTGTTGGGACATGGACAAGCATGTTATAATCATTGTGGGGGCAAGGAGGTAGGGAGGGACGGGGGGGTGGACATCCTTAACTGGTCAAAAATGTGTAAATTGCTGACAAAATGACACATGTAATTAGAGTGCTCCTACTATTTTACCTTGTGGTTTACACCTCCAATGTTGAGAAAGAGAGTGACTCCCACCTTGCTAATTACCATTATCACTGAAATGCTAGGGTTGGAGTCATTAGTTCCATGTGCATTTAATTAGAGGAAGGCTGAAATTGGATTTAACTTATTACTTTTTCATGGATCACTTTCTTGTCATCACTTTAAATTGGATTGCAGCCCCAGGTAACTAATTATGAGAGCCACAGGATCAAGAGTGAAAAAAAAAAGGTAATTAGGAAAAACACTGTTGGACCCTTGCTGGTCATCCACTTGTGCTTTGGGAAGAAAAAAAAAAAGCTGTATTTTGTAGTCTTACAGCTTAGGGAGTTAGAGGGATGTATGGTTGCTGGGCATCATGGGAGTCTGTCACCACCCATAGTGGTTTCTATGATATACAACTGAGCTGAAGATGTCAAATCAACGTGGTTCCACAATCAGCTCCTTAATACCTAGATTAAACTTGTAAAAGCAACAGATTGGCTGTGGGTATGAGGCATCTCAACAACTGTGTAGTCTGGGGGCCTCACGTATATGATTACAACAAAGCTGTCAAGATGCTTCTGAGCCCAAGTACAGAATATTTTAAGTACAGGGAGTTAGAATTTAATGAATGTATTAATGTTCCAGAAACATCATTCATATCTGACAGGAAGACATATCAGTCAGCATAGCAGTAGGTTTTAGGGTTTATACATTGGGAATTTTTCTGTCGAACTTGCCAGCAGACCATAATATTCATGCCATTTACTTTGCTTCGGGTGTGTTCTCTACCCTGCCCCAATGTTGTGGATAGGCTTGCTGAGGTTCTGTTTCTCCTTCTACCCCCAGCGAAAATACTTTAAAACAAATTATATTGTTTCCATGTGCAGAGCAGAATTCAGAACTGCAAGCAATCAATTTTATTGACATTGTCTGAAAAAAATGTTGATGACAGTTCGAGGATGTGAAAGTATTGGATTTTTAAAGTCGCCAGTACTAAGTGTGGAAAAAAAACTGAAATGTAATCTCATTACTCAAAAAAAGTCCTGTGAGTTACTCTGCTGAGAAGGGGTTCTTCTTTGATAGACTGTGATAGCATGATGAGAAGTCTTGATATCAAGCCTGTCGGTTACATTGAAGAGAGAAAAAGCGTCCCAGAGAAGTGAATCATGAAGCCAAGATGGCTTGAGTTTCCTTAAGTTGTTTAAAATGGGTTTTAATGTTCTGTTAATGTAAGCAGATAGTCATGAGTTAGCCTTGGGTGGCTTTCAAACCTGGGGAAGTGAGGGTTGCTCATTTTTTTCCAAAGAGTATTGGGGTACACCCCCAGAGGCCGCTGTAATATTATTCCCAAGTGACAAAAATATTTCACCTAGAATTGTGAGTCTTTTTCTTCTGAACTTTCTAAGCAAAATCTCAAGAACTAAAATAGTAATCATCAAGTCTAATGCAGAAAATTAAAGCTTTTTTAACATCTTAAGTTGATTTAGAATTTTTGTACACAATATTCGTCTGTGGTTGAGAGAGGGCATGGCAGGGTCAAGTGATGTAGTGTTTTCCATTTTTCCACGAGTCTCACAGTGTGTGATAAAAGCAAACTCCTTTATTTTGTAAGTCTGCAGGAATTTCGATGAAGTGCAGAGGTCACGTTCCCTGTCAATTTGAGTAGCCAGCATATTTTAACTACTGTTTTTTCTTCCCTTTTGTGTGTCTTTTCTTCCCTGCCCCCACCTCACCATAAGCCGTGTCCCTTTCCTGACACATGCATCGTGAAGTCCTCAAATCTGAAACTCATTAGCACACAGCATTGGACTCTGTCCAGTGGTTAGAAAATTTCCTGAAGCCTAGAACAACAGCATTTGGTGCAAGCACCATGCACCAGAAGTGACGATGAGGGAGTCTCGCTTCCCTGGCAGCCTGCCTCGTCGGGAACACAGTGAGATGGAGGTCTTGCTTATGGGACAGGCTCAAAAAGCTTGGTCCTTAGAGAAATGTGCTTCCGAAATCACAAGGCAGTATCTTTTTTTTCCTACACTTATTATTTTAATTGGGCTGGAGGTATTTATCAACATTAGCTGCAGGAACATGCAAGCAAGCCATTAGAGAAATAGTCTGAAAACCTAGTGTTTTTCACGTGTGTGACTATTGGGTGTTGCAAAGCCTATGGGTTTAGTCTTTGCAACACCCAGTAGTTAAAAAAACAACAATGGATTTAATTCATTAATTCATTGAAACTTTATTAATTAAACCTCACTATATCCTGGTAATATGACCAAGATGAAACTCTTACCCCAACATTAGAAAATTACACAATTCAATATCTGTCAGGAGAATTTAAGACAGGCTTTCAAACAGGAAACCGAGTCCCAAAAATATAATGATAACAGTATTAAGTAACAAGAAATGAAAGTGTACTTTATAGGAGCCAACTACTGTACCACAACCATATGGGGATAAGCTCTATTATTATTATTCCCATTTTGCAGATGAGGAAAGTGGGGCATAGAGAAGTTAACTTGCGCAGGGCCAAAGAGCTGGTGAGTGGCCCAGCTGGGATTCCAAAAACTCTGACTCAAGCATCCGTGCTCTTTTCTGTTACATTCTACTGACTCCCACTGGGCCACTGCCAGGCGTAGCAAACAGGGACTGAAGGAATGGCAGCAGAGCTGCTGGTGCCTAAATGGTTGTCGCTGACCACTAGACCGTACTGTCTCCTAATTTAGACATGTGTTTGTGGGCATATTTGAAAAATAGTGCTTGTAATTGAAATATGCACTTTCTAAAGGGAAATGACGCTTGGGAAAGAGAAGAAAGACGGGTATTACTCAAAGCCTGCACACAACTGCAAGTAATTGTCTAAAGGCAGCCGTTGAAATTGAGAAGCAGTTTGGAAAATGTACAGTTTGGGAAATTTGTGTACCGATGTAATTACGGTAGTTGTGAGTTGATGTCATGCCTAGTAACTGTTTTTGTATTGCCTGGGCCTTTGTTACTGAGCTGTGATATCATGAGCAAACTATTATAAACATAGCATGGATATAGCATGCTTGTGTAACAAAAGATTGGGAACTTTTATTAAGTTTGTTTTCCTTGTCATATTGTAAAAATTTATTATGTGTACTGTGTATATTAGAAACAGATTTGGGTAATTCTGTCTAAATGAAGTCATCCCAGCTATTTCCAGACTGTCTGTTTTCAGTTGTGAATAATTTTCATACATCAGATGGTTGTCATATTTAGTCGCTCTCAAAATTTTAAAGAGAACATATCCCATTTTGAACTTTCGGTGGACTTCTGCCGCCTTGCTGTTGAGACTGTTTGAGTTTCACGTTATTGCCTAGTAAATTGCAGAGACCGAATATGTGTCATCTCCAAAAGGTCCAGCGCTGCTGCCCTCTAGTCAAAACTTTCCCCTTCATCAAAAGTACAGATTTGTAACTACTTAAGCAGTAGAACTTAGAGCTGCCAGGACAATTGAGCAAAGAGCACCAGGCCCTGTCCTTTCACATTACATTCCATTGAGGAAAATTGGTAAACATGCAAGCAGACAGAGCCCAGCATTTATCGGTGTTCATGGTAAAATGTAGGTTTTAAATAGGTAGTTCAGAAACTTTAGATGACTCAGTGCTTCCCAACTGCATTCCTCCAAACGTTTAGAACCTGGACGTTCTGTCTGCTGCTTCAACTTTTTTGTTTGTTTGTTTTAACCAACCACTTTCCTTCCTAACCTCCCCTAAATCTGGCCTTTCTCCTCATCATTTTCTTGAATTATTTTGTCACTAAATTCAGTGGCCAGGTCTCAGCCTCACTTCAAGCTGTCTGACCTTCGAGTAGCTGATTCATCTTTTGGCTACCTCATCTATTTGGAAATCGCCTTCTTTAAACTCCTTCTATTCATTTCCTTCCTGGTCTCCACGGCATTCTCTTTCTGCTCCCAGTTCTCTTCTGGAACACAAATTCATTCCCATCCCAGATTTTAGTTCCTTTGGTCTTAGCTGGGTGGCACTTCTGTCCTCCATCCTTGTCCTATTACCTCTATACCGATGACTCCCAGCCTGCTTGTACCCTCCTAACTGTCTGTGCATGTCTCTCTTAGCTCAGCATCACCGCAATTTCCCTTCTCTCTAATCCAGCTGATCATGTTTATCACCATGCCCTACTAGTCAGAGTCATGAGTCATTGTGGACTTAGGAATTTACTCATTTTCTTCACCCCCACCACATTATCCGTCCTCAGGTCTGCTATTTCCCTTCCACTGAGTATCTTCTATCTATTCCTTTCTCTG
>PVKM010004869.1:0-50271 GCA_004027735.1 Carollia perspicillata | reverse complement strand
CTGGTTACCGTCAGATTGTTCTTAATTTCAATGTCTCTGGTTATGTTTTGCTTGCTTTTTTCTCTTGTTGATTAGGTTCCAGTTAAAGGTGAGATCTTATGGTATTTGTCCCTCACCGCTTGGTTTATTTCACTTAGCATAATGTCTCCTCTGTATCTTTTAGTGTTCTCTTGTTCTCCCTTTTTTTTTTCTTCCCCTGGATTTCCAGTGTTGTAATAAGAAAACACCATCCACTTGGGGATCCGAATTGAGGATTTATCCAGTCTTCATGGATGGAGACAATTTCAAACAGACACAGAGAGTTGCGATAGTTTATTTTATTAGGAGATAAAATGACTTATTGGCATCAGGGATATTAGATTATAAGAATGTAAAATGGTAGAAACTAAAAGTGGTAGCGTTACATGAGTAAATGTAAGATTTTTAAGCAGACGTAAAAAAACAAAAACTTTTCTCAGGTGCAAAAATGGTGGAGACCTTTGTTAGAAATGGATTTAACAGTATGTGAAATTCTCTTCATATGTCATGTTAGAGATGAGGTAGCGGTTATATTTATTTCTCATTTTCCTAAACAATAGGTGAAATGGCTGGAGATGGAGTATCATAAGGTGATACATTTGTTTAGGTCAACTTTATTCTCCAAAAAATGCAAGTCCACCACAGGGGATAAGAGGCGTTTACATACTTGCTTCCCCAGACTACGAGATAGATCAGTTGGTAATCAAAGCTTCACCTTTTTTGGCTTTTGAAACTCAATTTTATCTGAGGTAATTTTAAATGTATAGGTTGATAAGTTTGGACAGATGTGTACACTCAAATAGCCAACCACCACCACAATCAAGATATAAATGACTTTCATCATTCCAGAAAGTGGCCTTTTATAGTCAGTTTCCTCTTTCACCCCCCAGCCCCCTGGTGTGTGTTGTCTCTACCAGCATAGTTTTGCCTACTCTAGAATGTCATGTCAATGAAATCATAAAGTATGTATTCTTTTGTGTCTGGCTTCTTCTGCTAAGGAGTTTTTCTTTCTTTGTTTGAATACACGTTTGTTTTGATTATTGTGGTAAAAAAAGATAGTAAAATTTAGCATCATAACCATTTTGAAGTGTGTATTACATTCATGTTTGCAATATATACCTTGTGCAACAGATCTCTAGAATTTGTTCAACTTGCAAAACTGAAACAATTCCTTCCCCTACCTGCCCCTAGTAGCCATATTGCACTTTGTGTTCCTGTGAGTTTGACTACATTAGATACCTTAGCGAAGTGCAATGATTTGGTACTTGGCATTCTGTGATTGGCTTATTTCAAGTAGCATCATGTCCTCAAGGCTCATCCATGTTGGAGGTTATGACAGAAACCTTTTCTATTTTTAATTTTGATTTTGAATGAATGTGATCATTTCATTAATTAAAATCACTTAAAAGGGGCCACCGAAGTTTAAGAAAACTAACTTTAAAGTTGCACGGTGAGGTCTGCAGATTTTTGTCTGTGTTCCCTGTACTCTGGAATGCTAACATCAGAACACACTTGATAGCAGTGACCAGGACTTGTTTGTTAACCTACTTGCCAAACATGATGTAACCTTGTCCTTGTCCTTGCGAACTTTATTTTTGTTGTCCATACTCTTACAGACGTCTCCACACCCCCTACCTTTGTCCACCTGTCCCCCAGCCCCTGCCCCCTTCCCTCAGGCCATCACCACACTGTTGTCTGGGTCAATGGATTATGCATATCTGTTCTCTGCCTAATCCCTTCCCCTTCTTTCACCTAGTCCTCCCTCTTCTCTGCCCTCTGACAGCTGACTGAATTTTTTAAAATTGAAGTATAATTGACACACAATATCTGGTGTGTCTCGGGTATACAGTGATTTGATATATGTGTGTATTATGAAATGATCATGACAATAATTCTAGTTACCATCTGTCATCATATGAAGTTATTACAATATTATTGAATGTGTTCTTATGCTGTACATTATATTCTCATGATTTATTTATTTTATAACTGGAATGTATACCTCTTAATCTCTATTTCACCCACCCTCCCCTTCTGGTAACCACTAGTTTGTTTCTTGTATCTATAAATAGGTTTCTGCTTTGTCTGTTATTATTATTTTTTTTAGATTTTATATGTAAGTGAAATAATATGGTATTTTCAGGGAACATAAGGTCTTTTTTAATTGTATTTTTCCCATTACCATTTATCTCCCTTATACCCTTCTCTGTCTTTCTCTGACTGGCTTACTTCACTTAGCATAATATTTTCTGATTACATTCACAATGTTGCAAAGAGTAAAATTTTCTTCTTTTTTACAGCTGGGTAGAATTCCATTGTGTAAATGTCCCATAGTTGTTTTATCCACTCATCTACTGATAGACACTTGTGCTGCTTCCATATCTTGGCGATTGTAAATAATGCTGCAAAAATGTAGGGGTGCATTTACTGTTTCAAACTAGTGTTTTGGATTTCTTTGTATATATATTCCCAGAAGTGGGATCGCTGGGTCAAAAGGAAGATCCGTTTTTAATTTTCTGAGGTAACTCCATATTGCTTTCCACAGTGGCTGCACCAGTTTGCATTCCCACCAACAGTGCACTAAGTTTCCCTTTCTCCACATCCTCTCCAGCACTTGTTTGTTGATTTGTTGGTGATGGCCACTCTGACAGGTGTGAGGTGGTATCTCACTGTGATTTTAATTTGCATTTCTCTGATGATTAGTGATGTTGAGCATCCTTTCATATGTCTACGGGCCACCTGGCCACCTGTATATCCTCTTTGGAGAAGTGTTCATTCAGGTCCTTGACCCATTTTTTAATGGGATTGTTTGTTTGTTTGTTTGTTTGTTTGTTTGTGGTGTTGAGTTTTATAAGTTCTTTACAAATTTCGGATATTAACCCCTTGTCAGATGTGTCAGTGAATATGTTTTCCCACTCTGTGGGTTGTCTTTTTATTTTGTTGATGGTTTCCTTTGCTGCACAAAACAGTAGGTTCTTGGTGGATACTGCTAATAGAGTGATTAAGATCACTCTGACCTTTGCTTGTGTAGATGGGGAAGTGTGTTCCCCTATAAGCTGTTCAATGACTTTCAGTTACTGGCAGAGTTGGAGCTGGAAGAATGTGTATCCCCTGACTTCTACCACTTAACACTGTATGACATTGCATGTGTAAATCAGTAACTAAATTATTATGTTTTATTTTAAAATTCTGTACCTATATATCAGGTTACCTTGTATAATTTTCACAAGACTTTGGTGGCATAAGAACTGTAATAGGAACACACCAACCTAGAGAAAATGTTGGTCTCCATTCCCGAGCCTCTTCTATAAGGGTCAGGGAATCACCCTCCTTTTAGTTTCAGATGTGGTGGCATTAGGAGGAGGTGGCATTTTAGGTGGTATATGCACTACTCGAACTCTCATTAACTTCATGCTCTGCATATTGTTATGTTACCTATATCCCATTAGGTTTATTGCCTGAGAAGCAGGATCTTAAGCTCCCCGATCTTCATGGGACAGGGTAGTGAGAAGCTAGGAAAATTCCTTGGTGAGTGGAATAGGGAAATAGAGACAGATAGCTGAGCACAATGGCCGAGCAATTTACATCCAGTAGCAATTTACAAACAGGTGCAAATGGATGGGGGGGGCGGAAGGCCGCCAGTGCCTGGCAGGGGGCAAAACTGGGAAAATAACAACCTCACCCCCAGGGTAACCTCACCTCCCCTGGCCTTTATTCTCTGGAGATAACATCTAGGCCTCAGTAGTGTTTCAGCTCCAGGCCCAGAAAAGCAGCAAAACCAGGTGAGTGAGCCAGGACCAACTGCAAAAAACTAAAGACCCCTGTCACTGGCCAATCAGTGGAGACCATAGCCCTGAAAGGGCACACCTGGAGAACTGATGAATGTTCTACTGAAACCCTCCCCTGGACCCCTCCTAAGATTCCCATATGCAAGAGAGAGATAAAAGCCTCAAGACAAAGGACCCAGAGCAGGCTTGCTCTCCCTCAGAGGAGCAGCCAGCACCATTTCCTTTCCTTTTATTCTCCCCTGGCCCCTACTTTTTTTCTCACAAGCATACGTCTCCTAAACTCTTAAGGCAAATGGGCAGTGGCACCCTGTCCCAGGCTGATCCCCCTGAACCCATCCCCAAAGCCCCCTTTTCTCTGACTTCCCAGAGAACTCAGGCAGCCCGGCCCAGGCTCTCCCATTGTTTCCTCTGTGCTAAGCCCTTCCTTGTGTTACTGCCCCCAGCTTTAATAAACATACCCTCATAGTCACTTGGACTCGTGTCATGAAGTCTTTCCGACACGAAGAACCCACACATTACAGCTGGCCCTGGGCAAAGCCCACTCAGGGCCAAGGTCCCCTGTCTGGTAACATTTGCATAAATGAGAAGAACCTGTACTAGGTCTGATTCTTTTTTTTTTTTTTTTTCACTTCCCCTTGCCAAACCACATTTGATGAGATTGAATACCTACAATAAATACTGCCATTAGTAGGCCATGTCATGCCCAGGCACCAAGCCTGGGGCTAAAAATGGCATGTTTACATCAATTAGTCTGGCCACAGAAAGCCATGGGAGAGCCATTAAGTTGCTTTGTCACTGTCAACGCCAGCTCAGGACATGTGCTCTCCACTGCCACTAGTGTCCGGAAACTGTTAGCGTTTCCTCTTGTGGGGAGCAGTCTGACCCAGTGATAATAATATGGCAGAAAGAAACAACATGTTTTAAGCTAGAATGGTACACTGAACAAAAATGTTCCCAATTGTTCAAGACAGGAGATACAAAGAGGGGGGGAAAAACTCAAATTTGACCGTGTTGTCTGCTTCCTCTGCTATTAAACCCAGAGGTTTTAGTTCAATATAAATAGTGGCGTGTTCCGAATGCTGAAGTGTGGGTCAAATAAATAGTGAGTCAGATGCTGAGGGAGGGGGGCCAGAGTCTTTAAAACAAATCATCCATATACCTCTTTACAAAAGCCACTTTCATTGTTTTCTTTCATATTCTGGTTTACCATCAGTATTAGGATTATTTAATTTTTTAATTACTTTATTGCTGTTCAATTACAGTTGTCTGCATTTCCCCCATCCCTCCCCCTACCTCAGCCAGACCTCCCTCCCTCCCTTGCTTCCACCCTCCCTCTTGGTTTTGTCCATGGGCAAGGATTTTCAGGAACAACTATAAAGTGTTAGAATTATTTTTAAATTATCTGTCCACTAAGAGTCCCTGGAGACAAAGAAAAGCAGATGGCTCATTCTCACACAACGGCCCTAGCTTTTCAGTTGCAAGTGTCTTGTGGGGGGGTTGTTGATCTGTCCATTCCCAACTATCTCCAAGTGCTTGTTCTGCCATCAAGTCTTAAGTTTGAATTTCAAAGTCGATCCTTTAGTTCCTTTGGTTTCTCCAAACACTGGCCTGGGGATGGGATGGGAAGCCAGAAAGGTTGGGAGACTGTGGGCTCTCACGTGGGTCAATGGGGTAAATGGGAGGACCAGCGGAGGAGGGCAGCACAGGGAAGGGGACTGCCCTTGTTCTGGAACCAGAGCAAACAGCTTCAGTTTGAGCTTGTGTCCGTGCAGCTTAGCAGGTTTCTGGAATCAGAAATCAATTCAGAGGATAACTTTCATAATATCCAATGATTATGTACAGTTCTTGAAGCCCAGAGTCCAAATAACATGAGGTTGTTAATTATAGCACTTACCGTAATTACTGAATTCTGAACCATTTTTGGCTTCGATATTTTTCGGAGGGCCAGTTGGTGGGGGAACAGGCAAACAAAGCTTTTTACATTTTTCTTTCTCTCTATATCTATACAATTGCTATAGACAAGGACTCCCCCCCCCCCAGTTTTGTGCAGTGTATGAAGGCAGTTTTCTCCCTGCAACCACCAAGGCTTTGTAATTTGGTGTGCAGGCAAAGTTCTGGAACCAGCAAGGTGCAGAGCAAAGAACAATGGCTTAGGAGTTAGGACACTTGTTTCCAGCCCTACTGTTGCTCATTCAATTTTGACTTGCAGCGCAGAGAGCAGAGCCAACTAATGCATCTATTGATACTTGCCTATTAAGGTGGGGAACTTGGTCATTTCCAAGCCTGGACAGTCTGTGATTTTTCATTCTAAGAAGTGAGATGCATTATCCTGAGGATTCTCTTTGCTTTGTAGTCCAGGCTCCTTGTAGTTTTGGCAGTTACTTGTCTTGCTCCTGTAACACAGCACCGCCTGAGTCATTAAAACTTTTATTGAAGTAGAATAGCATACATGCAGAAAAGTATACACACAGATCATAACTGAACAGTGTGGTAAATTTTTACAAATTGAATGCACCTATGTAATCAACATCAAAATCAAGAAACAGAACATTAACGCACCCCAGAAATGCCTCTTCTACCCTCCTCAACACAACCTTTCCAAACACAATTATTATCTTGTCTTCTAACAGAGTAGATTAATTTTGCTGGGTTTTGTGCTTCATATAAGTTGGATTAGAATCAGTAGGTATTTTTTAGTGATTTTCTTCTAAAAGATTCATCCAAATTGTTGTGGGTAGCCATAGACCATTCTTCTTATTGAGTATACTATTTCATTGCACAAATACACCGTAATCTGAAATGTGTCTACTTTCGCAACCTATTAATTTAGGCAAAAACTTTGTGCTTCATAACATTAGAGATCCCAACATTGCAATCACACACTAATCATAAAAATCATTTTGTTGAAACCGAACGAAACCAAACTAAACCAGAAATAAGATTGTTTGTCAAGGAAGCCTTAGAATCTGTTGCTGTTGCTTTGGTACTTACACACAAAATCTTCATCCTTCCCCAAATCCAAGTTCTAAAGATGAAGCTTTGCCTGTATGTGTCCCAATCTGAGACCATAAACATGAAAGATTGGTTTCTTGACTTCAGAGATGGGGAAATGACGAGAACAATCTCAAGTTAATTGGCAGTCTTAGCAAAACTCCAAGTTACCTGGCCCAGGGTTTCTGTTCATTATCAGCCCACTCCCATATTTTATTTTTTCATTTCTATTTATTTATTTTTCAGATAAAAATTTTATATGTAGAATTAACCACTCCCATATTTTCTCTTAGCCTGGAGATAAGGACGAACCTGGCGGGTGGTCTGGGGCCTGGGAATTTACATCTCTGTTGATGCAAAGTTACTTTATTTGGTGTTTCTCTTTTTCTGTAGACAGGAGGGAAATAGGGAGATCACAATTATCAGTTCTTTAGCACTGCATCGTTTACAAAGCACTCTTCCTCCTAACAGTTCTATGAGGAGTGTGATTATAATCTGCCCCCATTTTACACAAGAGGAGATCCTGACTCAAGAGGTTTAGGGCTTTGTTTGCCCAAGATGGTGGAGCTGAGAGGTGCCAGTATCAGGGCTTAAGGGATGATCATATAAGTACAGGGCTCAGGTGTTAAAGGCAGATCACATCTGTCTCCCAGATTTCATGAGGGTACATAGTGATGGCTCAGACTCATTACTTAAAGGTGCAATGCAAATCACATTTACAACTGGCTTCTATTCTTGCTTTCTCCACTCATATACTACTACATCCATCTTAAGCATATGGCATTGCTGTTGTCATCGTGCCACTTGTCGTATCAGGAGCTACAAACGATCCCTCACGCCTTCCCAACCAAGTCCAAATTCCTCGGCACTTCTTCCCTCAGACCCTCTCATGAGCTGAAACCTTACCCCAACTTCACTTCCCCAGCGTGCAGAAAATCAAGTAGGGGAGAGCCTCCTCAGGGTGCCACCTTTGTCCTGTTTGAATCACCCATCTGGCTTCTCCCATAGTGGGCTTCCTTCCTGGCCTGGGAAAAGGTGTGGGACATGGTGACTTCTGAAACCTTGACTCTGGTGAGGCTGTCAGTTTGGCCTTATCCATGTGACCTTAGACAAATTATTCAGCTACCCTGCTCTTCAATTTCTTGAGTTTTTACAGAGGAAAACACAATTCCAGCATGCTGTGACAATAGTCCTTTCTTCCTTTGAAATGTCCTTTAGTGCCAAGACAGGGTAGACGGAGGGGACTGGGACATGAAACAATTTTGACCTAGTGGGCTTCCCTCCAGAATCACAGCAGGCAGTGTCTAAAATATTTTGATTTACTTAGAAAATCACTGGCAGCCTCTCTGTTATTATTGACTTTAGGGGTGTGATGGTATAGGAGTGAAAAGGCTGGTTGTGTTTGGATTGGCCATTGTTCTCTATTAAATGGTAGGAAAAGAAGGAGAGACCCAGCTTCGCCGTCATGGCCAGTGGAGCCTATTCTTTGTCACCACCGAGAAGGAAATGATGTTCTGGCTAAGCTGCTTCCATTATGTCTGATAATAACGCCTACAAAATAGGATTGCAGCCTCCAGATGCTTTGCTCAGCTGGGCCCTTGTGCCAAGCCTGAGCAGAAGTGTTGTACTCTAAAGTAACTCTTCTAGGAGAAACGTCTGCTGGCCTGATCTATTAATATTAGCAGCCCTAGGGCACCAAGGAAACTATTCCAGCAGGTGCCAAAGAAGCTGATGGTTGTCTGGCAAGAGGTCAACATTTGTTACTCAGGGAACTGTAAAATAACAGGCTGTCGGGGAGTGGGGGAGTTTTAAGGGTCCTGTTAGGGACCCCTATTTTCAATTTCAAAAACAGGAGTTTGGTCGTAGCTTTCTGAGTCTCGCATTCTTCAGGGTAAAGAACTGGGGTCCTTTGTCCTTCAACTATTTCTCTTGTGACATGGTTTGGTGTGCATCTAGTATCTGTGGAGATTATATATATGCACACACACAGGGTGGGGCAAAAGCAGTTTTATGGTTGTTTGTATGGAAAATAATGTAATAATTAATAATAATACAAGAATGAGCTCTGTGTTTTATGTACTCACACCTGTAAAGCTACTTTTGCTCTACTCTGTATGTGTGTGCGCACATGTATTCAAGTATTAGCCAGTTGAGAAACTTCTGGTCACCTTATGGCATTCCCAGAGCTGTGACTCTATTGCTTGGCACTCTGGAGGGCTTTTCTAGGAAGGTAAGGAAACAGTACACCGTGCTATCATCAACTTCCACTGAGGCTACGAACGGAAATGGGTTGAAGCCACATGTCAGGAGAGGTTTAAGATTATGAAAGGATGAATTTGGGACATGGGTCATCAAGAGGTCTCTTGGCTTTCTTTATATATCCTGAGGAAAATCATTCAAAGCCACACAGGATGCAAAGTTAGAATAGCTTGGATGATTTTCAGGGAAGACAAGATTACCCTGGAGCTAGCTGGTGGAGGACCACAAAACTGTTATAACTCCTGGAAAATGGATTTTTTTTTTTCGTTATCCCCGTACCCACATAATACAGGTATTTGCACTTCTCTGCTTCCCATTATGATTCCCTTCTATCTCCTCCACTTTTTTATTGTGGAGCCAAGAAAGCATGGGCGTCTGCCCAGAGGTACCATGCTCACTTTAGAGACTTCAGCCCAGGAGCAGACAAAAGAAGAGGAGAGATTACATTTTCCTCAACCTGTTAGCTGATTCTTTTTGCCCTGCTGCCCACTTTCATTTATCCTGTGGATTCTAGACAAATGAACAAACTGCTACCCAGCTGATCAGGCAATGGTATGGCAAGGAAAATCTCAGTCTGTTCAGAGACCATCCAGTCCCTTCTCATTTTACGTATAAGGAAACTGAGTGTCAGAAAAATGTCTCAAGCCCCATGGCGTGCTAATGGCAGAACCCCTTACAACTCTGGTTTTATGCTTTATTGTCCTTTTAACTATACTTTCCAGCCTATGGAATATGAATTCTAGAGCAGGAAGTTTCCACTACAAATTACTTCTCATATGACCAATGCTTGAAATTTAACCAGGAGGGCCTCACTGTTGGCTTAAGGCTTTGATCCCACTTAAAATGCAAATGTAAGGGGTAGGGGTGGCAGGAAAAAATTTGATTAGTAGTTTCTGGCACCTCAGTGTGAATAAGTATCTCAGCTCTTCCTGAGATCCCTTTTACTGCCCGGAGAAGGAAATTATGTAGGTACTATGTCCCCAGGGATAAAGTACAGTGGTAAAGTCACTGGGCAAATGGACATCAAAATCAATGGAAGATCTCAGGATGGTGGGAAAACTCCCCAGATCATGAAGATAACTTTCTGAATTAATTTCCTCCCTGTTATTACTTCTGCCTATCTGCTGATTTCCTGCCTCTTTCTCACATCTAATAACAATACCAGCACGTAACTTCTGACCCCTTACACATAGAAGGATTGTCACCTAAGGAACTGACTAAATGCTAACAGCAGCCTCTGGTGTATTGAAGAGAGAGGGCCGGGGAATGAGAAAAGGTCTGGAAATGATATCTTATGAGTAATGGCTCAGGAACCTTGGCATGCTTATCCTGGACAAGAGACTTGGAGGAGAAGTGGCAGGAGGTCTATGGTCTCGCATTCTTAGGACAGCTCTCAGCTGAATACAGCTATTTAGTAGAACCAGGTTGTGTAGAGAAAGAAACCCTTGGAGATTAGGATTCTAATCCAAGTTTTGCTACAAATCTTCTGTATGTATTTAAATGAATTGCTTCTCTTTTCAACTTAGTTCTCTTTTATATGGGTCAGGGAAGCAGAACGAGGACACAGATTGCAGCTCAATTTAACAAAGAAATTCCTACAACAAAAGTTGTCTAAAGGGTTTCCTTGCGAGGTAGTGAGTTCCCCATTAAAAGACTGCTTTTGTATTTATTGGCTTTTTGTATTTCACCTTCTGGGAGATTTCTGTTCCTACTCTTTGTCTACCTTCTTTTTTGTAAAAAAAGATTTTATTTATTTATTTTCAGAGAGTGGGGAAGGGAAGGAGAAAGGGAGAGAAGCATCACTGTGTGGTTGCCTCTTGCACAACCCCCCACTGGGTACCTGGCCCACAACCCAGGCATGTGCCCTGATTGGGAATTGAACTGGTGACCCTTTGGTTCGCAGCCTGCGCTCAATCCACTGAGCTACACCAGCCAGGGCTACACACGCTGTTTTTTATTCCACTGATTTGTCTGTTGTTGCATCAGTGTCATTCTGGCTGTAAACATATGATATGTGCTGATACACTGTGGAAAAAGTACCTGCCGTAAGTCATTTTTTTAATGTCTTGATTTTTTTATGGGCTTTTTTTGGTTGTAGTTGATCTCTAGAATCAGTTTGTCCACTTCCATAAATTTTGGGGGGATTAGACTGGGATTGCATTTATTTTATGAGTAACTCAGGAAGAATTAGTATATTTACAATAATAATTTTATACGTAAGAAATAATCTATCCTTATACCAGTATTTTGTTTTTGGTAAGTTTCATTTTTCATAAACTTTACAGATATTTACAGAATTTTATTGTTAGATATTAAATTCTTTTTGTAACTATTATGGAAGGCACCTTCCCCCCATCACATATTCTGTTTGGTTATTGCTGGTATATAGAGAAGCTTTTGGCTTGTTTGTGTCAATCTTCTATCTAGTCAGCTTATTGACTTATAATACCTTTTGATGGACTTGAATAGAAGTTAATGATTATTATCTAGAAGTAATGGAAGTAATATTTCATTGATCCTAATATTTTTACTTTGTATACTCTGGTTTCTCTTCAGATTGTATAAATCTTTCGCCTTTTACTAATATTTTTACTTTGTATATTATTTAATGTTCAGTTGCAGGGAATAGAAACCATCCTAGATATGCTAAGCAGAAAGCTATTTAAGACAGTGCAGCAAATAATTCCCAAGTTTTTAGAAGGTCTGGCAGATTAAACTCCAGGTTTGGCCTCAAGGGACGACTTCTCGAATAACTGCCAAAGAAACTGCTACTTTTCTGCCAGGATCAGTAAGGTTGAAATTAGGAAATGACTGAGTCAATTGCTAGCTGCAAAATCACTCTAGCTGTGACTGAAGATCAGGAATATACCCTCAATACCGTTGTTTCCAGAGCCACAACATGCCGCTAGACACACAACACAAGAATGAATTCTTTGCATATTGCTTTCATTCTCACTATTGAATTCGGTTACAAATTCAAGTTGTGTACTAGTACAATTGACTGGTGGAGCCTAAATCATTTAAAGCCATGGCTGGAAGGAGCCTTGGGAATGTAGGTTTTCACATTCCAGCCTATGCAGTACATGCAGACACACTAGAAGACAGTTGGCTGTGATGTTAACCTATAGAAGGAGCCATGCTTCTCATTTTTTTTGCCACTTGTTTTCTTGCCTGACTAAGACCTCCAGTACAGTGTTTGACAGCAGTGGTGATGCTTGCCCTTTTTCTGAGTTTAATAGATGCTTCCAGTGTTTCATGAGGTTTGCTCTAGATTTCTACTAACCTTCTTCTATTGAGTATAAGAAAAAATGGGACAACTGCAATAGCATAATTGATAAAATGTATTTTAAAAAAGAAATATATTTCCAATTTGCTTGAAATATTCTTATTTTCTTTTTTAGAAACTCAGAATACGTGTCGAATGCTATAAATGTTTTCTGGTATCTATCAAGATGATCATGTAGGTTTACCCTGATAATATAACAAATTACATTAGTATATTTCTTAGTATCAAGCTATCATAGCATGCATGACACAAACTACAACAAATTTATATCAGGTTCTCATATATTGTTTTAATCCACAGCTTGGTTCAAATTGCTAATGTTTTACTTAGCATTTGAATTTAGGGTAATACCAGCCTCTTAGAATGAGATGACAAGATCTCCATCTTTTCCACTTTTCTGAACATAGTTGATGTAATTAGTTCATATATGTAGAACTCATACTTACTTGTAATTATATAGTTTTGAATTGTTCCCTAGTTGTTTTTTCCATGTACCTTGCTTTTATTCTCCCTTAGGTAATTTGCAAATCTCATGAATGTCAAACTTGGCCTCATAGTTTGTCTACCTCTACATTGCACACAGAACTGAGTCATACAGCAGATTCTCAACTGAAAACTAGGTAAACAATTTCCCTGGCTTCTCAGAAAGCACTTCTTGGCAAGGATATAGGAGTAATGATACCTCAGATGCTTTAGCAATTAAAAAAGAGGGAAGAAGCAGATAACACAGAGATAGAGACAGGTATGAGGAGAATATAGGGAAAAATAGGTCATAGAGAAAGGCTTTTATTGACCTTGATTTACCTTAATATTTGTTTATGTGCATATATTGCTGAAAAAGAGCCCAGATCCAGGGTTCAGAGCTGGGTCTGTTCCTGATTCAGATTGGCACATACCATCTCTCTGTGTCAGGGACAGCCTGTCTAGCACTAGGGGCAATGGCAGAATAAATTCAAAACAGCACAGGGCTAAACTAGATGCTGGAGTTCCTACACCCTCTTCTATCCAGGACTTTTGCAGGCGCAGCCACTGAACGCACCCACCCATTCACTCATTCTCTTCTATCCCCTAATGGATACCAAAATCAAATCTTCTTTCCACTGCCCATAATGATGCAAGGAGAATTCAAGATAAAGAGAATCATTTCAGAATGCATAGCTGTGGTGGGTGTGGGGTGCATTTCTCTTTCTAAAGCACCGGATCACCCATATTTTTGCACTCCACAGCCCACAAATCTCTTGGATAGGCACTTCAGCTCCTTAAACTACAGGCATCTTTGTAGTATTGTTTCAAGCAGATCTCTCTTTCAAAGTTCACAAAGGGCTTTCCTATCTGTTATTTAATTTCATCTTCAGGACTGTGTGAAGGATACTATTTTGTACAGAGTTGTAAAGATCCATTGAAAGGCTATAATGGGAAAACTCACTGTAAATTAAAGTGTGTTACATGTGTGTAAGGGATATTATTATCATCATTATTGTTAATGCACATGTTAATCAGCTATTTGGAATGAGAGACTTTGGGGTGCCTAGCCCTGGGCTGGAGCTGGGAGTAGAGAATAAGGAATGTGGTATGCAAGAGCAAGAGGAGAGAGATATACTTCCTGCCTTCTGGGAACTGGGAGGTCTTGTTGGAAGCAACTAAGATACATTATTTTTTAAAGATTTCATTTATTCATTTTTAGAGACTGGGGAAGGGAGAAAGAGAGGGAGAGAAACATCAATGTGTGGTTGTCTCTCGTGCATCCCGTACTGGGGACCTGACCTGCAATCCAGGCATGTTCCCTAACTGGGAATTGAACCAAGCAACCCTTTGGTTCACAGGCTAGCACTCAATCCACTGAGCCACGCCAGCTGGGACAAGTAAGATAAATTATAATACAAGAAGCGAGTCAGAAGGCAACCTAAGCAGAATAATTAATTGTTCACCATGTGGTGGTTAATAAATGCAATATAAGACCATCAGGAAGAACATGAGAGATGGTCACAGTTCTCAGTGATCGACAACATTCATACAGTGGGCCTGGAACTTGGTCTACATTGAATAGTGAGTGCTATTTGAATAAGTTGGAAAAAGCAAGAAGAAATACTCATGTGCAAAAATATCATATGTGAAAGTGGAGAGACAAGAATGAGCCTGATGATGGGAAGTGAGGCCTCCTGGCTGACTATGGCAAGAACATGGTGTTGAGTTGTACAGGATCTTTAGATACTTGGGTAATTAACCTGTTATCAGATGTGTCATTGCTAAATTTGTTGTCCCACTCAGTGGATTCCCCTTTCGTTTAAGTTGATGGTCTCCTTTGCTGTGCAAAAGCTTTTTAGTTGGATGTAGTCCCACTTGTTTGTATTTTCCTTTGTTTCCCTTGTCCTAGGAGATCTATCAGTGAAAATACTGCTACCAGAGGTGTCTGAGATTGTACTGCCTATGTTTTCTTCTAGGATTTTTATGGTTTTGCGACTTACATTAAAGTCATTTTTGGTATTTTTGAAAACCACATCCCCCTTTCCTTTATTGTCTTCTTTTTAATTTAATTTAATTTAATTTAATATTTTCCATCCCCCTACCCCATCTATTTTGGCAACCATCAAGTTGTTCTGTGTAGCTGTGGGTTGGTTTCTGTTTTGTCTTCCACAAAACATCCTATTGTTCCAGGAGCTTGTTTCTGTGAACAGACGCTTCTCATGATTCTTCTTCCAGATGCCCACCTCTAAGACTCTAATAATGGAAACCATACACAATTCAGTCAGACTGTACTTTAAGCAATAAAGTACATTTACTGATGTGTAGTTCTAGAATGTTTTCATAGGTAGTCTTCAGTGCTGATTAGTCTGGTCCTTTGGTTTAATGATGCCATTGAAGATAAAGCATCTTCTGTCTCTCCCCCACTATCTGTTGAAGCACCAGCTCCATCCTTAGACTGGCTCCCTCTCATAGTCCCAGATGGCTGTCCAGACCTCTTAAACTACCGTTTTTTTCACCCATGATCAAGAAAAGAAAGTACTTCTGTCTCAGCATTCCAAGAAAAACTGAAATTCATCCTGAGAGGTCTCGCTTAGAGGATATAATTTACCCCAAATGGTAACAGTGGCCAGAGAAATGGGATGGGCCAACTGCCTTAGGTCAATCAGGGCTTACTTCTAAAGCTTGGGAGGTATGGTTGAGGTCATTTTCCCTTGAAGTCCCTGGGCTGCTTTGGAGACCAAAGAAAATGCCTAAAGGGAGATCTGGGTCTGTTAGGAAGGCAGGAGAGAGCAATGGATACTGGGAAGATAATCAACAAGTGTCCACTGTGCAATGTGATGGAGCTTCTGAAGCAGTCTTCTGGCACAGATTTGCCTTTGGGAGGACCGAGCAAGAGTCTACCTTGAGTTGGGGTTCAAATAGTCTTCCTTGGAATGAACTAGGGAAATGAAATCCCATCACCCACACATTAAACAACCATTCCAAACAGTTGCTTAAATGAACATTGTTTACATCTTTTCAGTTTTGATATTTTAGAATCCAATAGCTGTAGGGTTCTCCAAGGTCTACAAGTTCATCTTATTCTGGGAGCTTAAGTGAAAGTGGTAATGATATGTAGAGGGGTGCAACCCTTCAACTTTGACTTCTTACATGTACATGATTTTCCATGACTTTTGCATCAATGATTATTCTTAGATATTATTGACTTAGTAAAATTATAGTATCTAAAGATTCAGAAAGGATGGGTCTTTTTCTGTCTGTGTCCATCCTGATATGGGTCTCTCTTTTGTAAATTGTAGCATAGTTTTGTTAAAGTCGGAAGGCAACCAGATACATAGGAAAATGTATTGTACTAAACCCAAGTTCTGTTCCATAGCTAACTGTGTATATAACCTTAATCTGTGTATTCCCTCAGTGTCTGCATCTATACAAGAAATGACTTGGACAAGATGGTCTCTAAAAATCATCCTGGCTCTTCCATTCTAAGTATATTGCAGGAAAATATATACCGTTATTAATAAATAACTTACAGAAATCTTCACAGCTAATTAAAAAAATCTGGTACAGTTCTCAGTGAACTGTAAAATAAAACAGTGAAATAAAAGTCCTTTCCTTTCCAGGATGTAAATGTTTAAAATTCAGTTTGTAATTACTTCTCACTTATCTATGATCATAGGCGAAGAGAATGTAAGCTCATGCAAATGCATAGATAATATGTCCACTTTACTAGGGACAATGACTTCCACTTCCTTCCCTCAACCTATTTCCAGAGATATGAACAAAAAGAAAAATACTTTGGATATGAGTTTTATCTTTAATTTTCCTTGATGATTTTCTCTGGAGGAGGTATTGATGAGCAAGGATGTGGTTCAAAAAGGCAGCAAGCCAGAGAGAGAAGACTCAAAGCTCACTCCCCGACCTGGATAATGTAGCCATGAATAGTGAGTTCATTGTATTTGGAAACAAGTGAGCTTTGGAAGGGAGTAGAAGGAAAGAAAAACAATCATGCTTTGGTCTTAGAATTGCTGTCTGTCTGTCTTGTTGTAAGGATAATTGCTCCAGCTACTAGAATCCAAATTCGTATGGCTGGTGCGGGATTGAGAGGGTTGGAGATCGGTAGCTGTTCATTCCTTGGATTTGGGCAGTGATGAGCTCCCCTACTCTCAAACCATGGGGTATTTTAGAGTCCCAACAGCTGTGTAAGTGGAATCTTCTAGCCTCATGTGAAGTAATGAAAGACTAAATATATCTTATCTTGTAGGAGGAAGTAAACAAAGGGCTTTAAATATTTCATTGCTCTTAAGCCCCGGACTGGAGTGATTTAAAAAAGCATATTTGTTTATTCTAAAAAATATTTATTTAGTGTCTAGAATGTGCTAGGAATTGTTCCAGGTCCTGGGGTTATAGCAGTGAACAGTAACATGTTTTTCCACATAGATTGAACATTTTAGCATGGGGAGACAGATAATAAGCAAATACACGAATTAAACAGTATATTAGAAGATGACAAGTGCTACAGAGAACACTACAGTAGGGAAATAAAATTAGACGTACTGGTAGGCAGTGCCTGATTTGTGGTTTTAAATAGAGTGGGGAAGGCCATGCATTGGCACCAAAGTGCTGGGTTTAACCTACTTGTTGTCTCCTTTGATGAAAATATCTTTTCGTTTTTGGGCATTAGTTGTTTCATCTGCAATATGAAGAGAAAGGAACTAGGAAGAACCACAGATACTTCCACAATTTTTACCTTTTGTCTTTAAGAATGTAGGGTTGAAAGGATGTAAAAGACCTGTGTACAGAAAATTATAAGACACTGAAGAGAGAAACTGAAGAAAATACAAATAAGTGGAAACATACACTGTGTTCGTGGATTAGAAGAATTAACATCATTAAAATGTCCATACCACCCACCCAAAGCCATCTATAGATCCAATGCAATGGTGCAGTCTCCTTGATCACCTGAGCTGGGTGCTCCAGGCATCTCCATTGTGTAGGTTATGCCATTAGTTCTGTTTTGATGGAGTCTTGATTGCTCCATTATTGCCTGTTCATACATGGGGTTGACCCTCAGGCTGGTTAACTGTGAGGATTAACCCTAATTAGGGGAAGAGCTGCTGTGCTGGTGTTGACTACATGAAGTAGAATTTGTCTCAGTGATGTTTGGTGCCTGCTGAGATCTCCCTTTGGATATGCCATTTGTGAAGCTAATTGGTTCCTGCTCTGATATTGTCTGAAACTGGTCCCTGGGTTTGTTGGTTCTGAGTTTTTTGGGAGGGACTCTTGTTCAGGACAATGTCAGATGCTGCCTGTGACTGGCCCTGGGCAACCTGTTTGGAGCTACAAAGTGGTTTATATTTTTTAGCTGCCTCTGCTGGGTCTGAGTGTTTGTGGGAGGGACCAAACTGCAGAACAAACCCAGCTTCCATCAGCACTGAGCTCAGGGACAGGTCAGCAAGAGGTCCAAGGCACCCTGAGATTTGCCATTGCCTGTCTCTGCCTGACAGCTGCCTGTTAGGCCCCATCACTGAAAGAACCTGTGGCAGTACTCAAGTTGCATGAGGTGTAGGTTCCCAGTGAGTCACCAGGTAAGACTGAGTGGTGTTCACCAGATTGATACAGGTTCAAACTTAGTGCCAATGCTGGGTCTGAGGCTGCACAGCAAATGTCCCAGGGTACACCCAAGTCTAGATGCTACTCAGTGGGTGTCTGCAGAGCTTTGTGGTGGAGTGGGTCTCAGGGAGTCATCTGGGTGAAGCCAGCAGACTTTATCAGGTCCAAACAGACCAAGATTTGGTTGTATGAATGGAAGGTTCTGTAACAGTTCCATGTGTGAAATAGCCACACTACTCAGCGTGTCCCAGATTCTGTAGGGAGCCTGAGCGCAGCATGGCAAGGACAGCGGAGTCAGGTGGATGGGATTAGTGGATCTCCCAGGAGGGAAAGATGCCAGTCAGGCTTAGGGGTATGTGGGAGTAGTGGCCCCTTCCCCTGAGACATACAACTTAGTTTATCCCAGATTCTTCCCAGACTTCCTCAACGACCTGAGCTTGGCAGGGCAGGGCCACCATGAGTCAGGAGGGAGGTGCCAGTCAGGTTTACAAGGAATGAGGGTGGAATGTCATTTGCCCCAAAGCCACACAATTCATTCCCTGACACCCCCTAAGTCTGTCTGAACCTCCACACCTCTGTCCAGGCAACTGACTCTTCAGCAGGGTGCTAGCTCTGTAGGGTGGAGTGAGAGGAGTCCAGAGGGTGGGGCTATTGCATTCTCCCAGGCTGATGCCATAAGGAGAGGATTGCTCTACCCCAGAAATTTGGTGCCTACAATGTGAGCGAGGGACTCAGCACATTGATCCTGGTGGCTGTCCCTTCATTCTCTCCCCAGAGCCACAAACCTCAGACTCTCATTATGTGTGTGTAGTCCACTTTGCATCTCTCTGCCAGAACCCAGTGTGAGTGGCTGTGAATGATATTTTGTGGGTTGGCCCTTTAAGAGAGGGCACCTGTGATAAGAGGGCACAAGCAGACTCCTACCTCTCCCTGGTGGTCAGAATCCCTGCTGATTTTCACAGGTAGATGTTATGTAGATGCTACTTCTTGGCTCTGATGCTCTGGGCTGGGGAGTCCAGTGCTCCTTAGGGGGTGACCTATGCAGCTGAGATAGCCCTCCAGAATCTCATTTGCCACCCATGGAAGCAAGGCCAGCCCTTTTCCCATCTCTGTTTTTCTTACCAACCTTGATGTGGCTTCTTCTGTAAATCCTTGGTTATGAGACTTCTGTTCAGCTAGCCTTCAGTTGGTTATTCAGGTTGTTCTATAATTTAGTTGTAATTCCAGTTTGGTCTTGGGAGGATGTGATTATAACTTCCACCTACTCCACCTTCATCTTGGATCCTTTGAAACTTATATGTTATTAACCAATTTTACCTCAATTAAAAAAAGTTCTGCCCGCAGGCAGTCTTGATCCAGAAGCATCTGCTGAAAGACAAGGCAAGATCCAGAAGTTGTATATAGAACATTGTAAGTATATTATTACTGTATTGGCACAGGAAAGCATAGTAGGGTATATGTTTGCTCTAACAAAGAAGCTT
Organism: Carollia perspicillata; assembly: GCA_004027735.1. NCBI lineage: Eukaryota > Metazoa > Chordata > Mammalia > Chiroptera > Phyllostomidae > Carollia > Carollia perspicillata. The sequence goes on along the minus strand of PVKM010004869.1, from coordinate 30,373 downwards.
ATGTAATTGGGGCTTAAAATAAGAGTTACAGAAAAATCTGGACTCAAGCAGCCCAGAGCTCTGCTCTATAATTTCACTGAAGGACCCAGGTTCCTTCTGTTTTACTTCTCCACTGTCTTTACAGTGCTGTCCTTGTCCACATGGTTCACCACCACATATATATTTCAACTACATGAAAGAGGGAAAATAGACAATTAAAAAATTAAAGGGTGCGCGCTTGCCCTTTATGGTATAACCTGGAAAGACTTAAACCCATCATTTTTGTTTGCATCTGATTAGTCAGAACTTGGTCATATACCTCCTCTTAGCTGTAAGGGAAGTGAGGATGTATAGTATTTATTCTGAGCAGCCATGTACCCAGCTAGAAACTCCATTACTGTTGTAGAGCATTTTTATCACAAGAGAAATTGTCTACCCTGCTGCATAGGGCTACTATAGGCCAAGTTACTGATTATAAGCTCCTAAGCATATATCTATGATGGTTTTGTTCCTGGAACTCACCAGAGAAACTGGAGTTCTTTTTGACTTATCAATTCAGTTAGAGTCAAAAAAAGTAGTCATCAGCAGAGTTTCAGCTGAATAGTCCACTTCAGCTTCTTTGCCTTATCCCTACCCTTAGGACCTACTTACTCAAGCAAGCAGGAATCTGCTAGACAAGCAAACTTTGGCCTTCCCTATGCTCTGGATACCTAAAGTTGTACTTTTTTTTTATTTGTCACATTGCACAACCTACAAGTGTTGTTTGGGTCTGTCTTGATTTATAGCTGAGTGCAAACGTTCCCAGCTCTGGGGCTGTTTTCAATTTCAAATCTGTCCTGTAAAGCACACCATACAAAACATGTGTCTTCCCTTCTCTTTAATCATTCTTTCTCCTGCCCCCATCTGCCCCATTCATCAATCAGGCTCATCCAGCCAGCACTTGAGGCCTTGATAAGGCTGTCTTTGTGTTTCATGTTTCATCTTCCTCTGGAAACTGCCCTAGGAAACCAAGTGCTCCTTGTCAATGAAGACAATGGGGCTGAGTAATGAAATGCCGTCAGAAAAGGCCAGATCACTGGAGGAATGGCCTTGAATTCTTCAGACCCCCAGGACAAGTGTTCTTGCTCCATAGTTCCACCTTCTCTGGGAAGCAGGCTTCCTCCAGGCATGACTGTCACCACAATGCCAAGGAGGATGGGTACATTTATATTCTCCATTTCTTGAGCTTTTAACACCATGGGATGTCAGAGTGAAAAGGGCGTTTTAGAAATCACAAAGCCTAGCTGGTGTAGTTCCCCTCTTTTTTATGGGTAAGAAAACGATGACCGAAAGGACAACTGACATAGTATGTCTTAGGTCATACAACCAGTCAGGAGCATGGTTTGGCCCAGAAGGTAGGCCTCCTGCCATATACAGGTTAATGTGGATTGAGCGTTGCTAGGCATCAGACACTTTTCTAAGCACTTTATACATATTATTAACTCCCTGAATCTACACAATAGCCCTATCAGGTGGGTGCCGTTTATTACCATCTCCATTTGACAGATAAGAAAACTGGGGGTTAGACTGGTTAAGTAATTTGTCCAGAGTCACAGAACGAATACGTGGGAGAGTCAGAATTCAAACCTAGGGCATCAGTCCAAAAACCCATACTCTTAAGTACTCTGCTTTCCTGCCACTCAGAGTCCGGAAGGGCCTGGAGGATTATTTAGCCCGGCCATGCCTGACAGATGATTCTTTTCCTCAGCCTGCCTCTGATTATTCATTGCAGGTAACATCAAATCCAGCACTCTTGCCTCAATAGCATGCTTGTCTCTGTAATCGGACAGGGTTTTCTGACTGTCAGTACTTTAGGGATGATTGATTTCCTCCTCTGGAGGGAGCTTGGAGCAAGATCTGTAGCCAGAGTTAGTGAAGGGAGATTTGAAGGGACACACAGGCCCTTGTAGGCCAGTTCTTCCACCAAAACCATCTTGTCTTAACTGCCAGGCGTCTTGACTGGCCTGGGAGATACAGAAAAGGGTAGACTTTCTCTGGAAATGGCAACACATGGGTCCTGCTGATCCCAGAAAAGTTCCCACCCACAGGCCATCTGTGGAGGAGCAGCTACGGATTCTGTGAGGTGGAACCACAGTGAATTGTATACTCTAGGCTCACTGTTGCTCATCTGAATCTTTCCACCTCCTTTGTGCTTTGCTTGGTGGCATTTGCAGTGCTAATTGCTCTCCCTGAAGGGTAGAGTCTTCACCTCAATGATGTCACAGGTGGGGACTCATGCACAGTTAGTTTTAGTTTATACTGTCCTTTGGAAGCATAGTCTTAAGAAAATAAAAGAAACACTTCCAGCTACCTACGCTCTTCAGAAATTGCATAAATGCATAGATCATAGATGGCACAGGCTTCTTTGGAATACAGGGAAAGAAAGGGAAGCAGAAAATTTAAAGAAACAGACACATCCTGCAGAGGGGGAAAGGAAGGAGAAGGAGATTACTTTTGTGATCTCTAGAGAGCCATTGTTAAGAAGTGCCCCCCTCCACTCCCTAGCTTCCTGCATGGTGTTTCCCCTTCATCAGCAATTGGCACTCCCAGAAAGCCTTTCCAGCTTTTATGTAATGTCAGGAAAGAATCTGCCTGACCTTGGCCTGTGATTAACAGCAGAGAACATTTTGATCCAAGTCGCTCCTTCAGAAGGATATACTTTTCTGCTGCTGATGTATTGACAATTCGGGTCTGGCTTTTCCTCTTTGCAAATGTTGGCATAAATGGGTAGAAGTGAGTTTACTTCATCACCAGCAGCTGGAGGGTTTGGGGTATGGCTTGGCAGAGCCTTGGAAGGAACGTGCCTGGATGTTGGATCCAGATGAAAATGACTTTCACGGGAGGTGGCTGTATGGGGTGTGGGAAAGAACTTGGTTGGGGATTTCTTTGTTGCCTCATTTTTTTTCAGCTCTAAGCCACATGTATCTGGGGGAGTGAGAAATACTTCAGCCTCACTCTTTTTCCAGATGTAGTCTTCTTAAAGCATCAAAGCAGGTTGAGAATTGTTAGAGGCAGTGCTGACATTTAACCACAATGCGTGGGATTGGCCACCTTCAGTTGGCTACTGGTTAGGACAATATACTATAGAATATACTATAGTGGTTAAGAGCGCAAGGTTTGGAATCAACTGCCTGGATTAAATCATAGTACTAACACTTACTCAGTGTGTATCCTTAGGCTACTTAACCTCTTTTTATTTGTTTTATTATTGTTTAAACTGAGGATAACAGAAGTACTTATTGATACCTGTGATATCCCTTTATGAAAGTTAGCCATGCTTGAATGCTATTCACTACTGCTGCTCTTTCAAAGGAGAATGGTCTTCTCTGCATGGGTCATATGTCAATGCTTCAAACTTATATCAAAATTCTTATCTTCCAAGCTACTAGACTCTAGCTACTGACCTTTTCTTTTCCTTTTAAAAAATTTAAAAGAAAATTAATTACAGTTGACATTCAGTATATTAGTTTCATGTACAACCTAGTGATTAGACATTCTGTAACTTATAAGTGACCAACCCAATAAATCTCATACCCATCGGACAACATACATAGGTATTAGACTATTATTGACTATATTCCTTATGCTGTATTTACATCCCCATGACTGTTCTGTAACTACCAATCTGTACTTCTTAATCCCTTCACCTTTTTCACCCAGTCCCCCAACATCCCTCCCATCTAATAACCATGAAAATGTTTTCCGTGTCTATGAGTATGTTTCTGGCATGCTTGTTTGTTTATTTTGTTTTTTCATTCCACATATAAGTGAAATCATCTCATATATTTTTTGTTCTCTAACTTATTTCACTCAGTATAATACCCTCTAGTTCCACCCATGTTGTTGCAGATGGCAAGATTTCATTTTTTTCATGGCTGAGTCATTTTCCATTGTATATATGTGCTACTTCTCTTTATCCACTCATCTATTGATGGACACTTCGGTTGCTTCCATATCTTGACTAGTGTAAATAATGCTGCAATGAATGTAGGGATGCATGTGTATTTTTGATATAGTGTCTTGGGTTTCTTCAGATAAATACCCAGCAGTGGAATTGCTGAGTACTTTTTTGTCTCTTGTTGTAACCTTTGTTTTAAAGTCCATTGTGTCTTGCATGGGTATTTCTATCACGGCTTTTCTTTCTGTTTCCATTTCCATGAAATATCTTTTTCTATTCCTTTACTTTCAGTCTGTGTGTCTTTCAATCTGAAATGAGTCTCTTGTGGACAACACATGTAAGGTCTTGTTTTGTTATCCATTCAGTCACCATATATCTCTTGTTTTTTAAATATTTTATTTATTTATTTTTAGACAGAGGGGAAAGGAGGGAGAGGGAGGGAGAGAAACATCAATGTGTGGTTGTTCCTTTCCCACCCCTCACTGGGGACCTGGCCCACAACCCAGGCATGTGCCCTGACTGGGAATCGAACTGGTGACCCTGTGGTTCTTCGCAGGTTCAGTCCACTGAGTCACACCAGCCAGGGCAGTCACCATATATCTTTTGATTGCAACATTTAATCCATTTGCAGTTAAAGTATTTGTTGATAAATATGCATTTTTGCCATTTTATTATCCATATTTTTATCTATTTCTTCTTCTTCTTCTTAAGGAAGACCCTTTAACATTTCTTGTAATACTAGTTTAGAAGTGATTAACTCCTTTAGCTTTTTCTTGTCTGGGAAATTCTTTACCTGTCCTTCAGTTCTAAGTGATTCCTGCTGCTAACTTTTTCTAAAGCCATTTCTTCTTTTTAATGCACAAAAGACACAGAATAGCTTCTTTGGTTTTCCCATATGTAATCCCCTTTTCCACATTTTTAAGGTTTGTTTCACTTCTAAAGTATAGTTTCTCTATAAACCCAAGTCCCCTCACCTCTTGTTTTAAAGGAGCCACAAGGTGTACATGTTCCTAGTTTGAGGTGTTCTCAGTTCAGCCATCAGTAGTATATCTAAACCTCAGGTACATTTTGGTTATTCTATTACTATCCAAACTAAACTGTTGCTTTTGTTAACAACCACAGAATTGGGTGGGAGAAGGATCCCACAGTCTTCAAATGCACCCTTGCTCTCCCTCTCTTTCTCTTGTAATTTTTATGTATATCCCAAAGTTCCTCCACTTGGCATTCTCATTAAATTTGGAAATATTTTGTTAGACCAGACAACTCCAAGCCCCCTTTCTCTCTGCTTCCTGAGGAATGCTTCTCCATCACTTCCAAAGAAAACAAACTCTTAACCAATAGGGCAACTGTCCAGAGAATCTGAGCAAGCTGAAGATGAATGGAGAAGCAGGGAGACCAGCAGAAGGGGATGTGCAAAGGGAATGGAGTTTGGGAATGATCATCTGTAGTATTAGAGAAACATGGATGCTTCTTCTCCCTTTTCTTCCCTTTTGTCTGCAGTGGGTACATGGGGTGGCTCAAGAGTGTGATTATGATCTAGCAGAAAGCGAAGCTGACCAGAGCCAGGTATGCTACTTTTTGAATCCAGTTTGTCCCACGTGGTTCCTGTAACTTGTGTGGCTTTTAGGCAAGATGACTCTGGCTCTTGGTCTTTCTTATAAGCAAAGTGGAGCTGTAATAGCATGTCCTTCATGGAGATGCTAGAAGTCATTGATGAGTATGTGTGTATAACCTGCTTGGCAGAGTGGAAAGCACTAAGTCTAATGTAAGACTCTTTAACCCATTCCTTGGAGCCCAGAGACAACAGTTGTGAGAATGGTCTGCATGTCTATAGTTGTGCGTTCACATGCACTTGTGTGATAAAGTCCTTCTTGCTTATAACAGACTGTGTTCCAGGTATACCTGGCTCATTCAATTCAACTTCTCCCACCAGAAAAGGCAAATTTCCCCAGCAAATGGGAGTTGGGGAATCTAAATATTTTTAATGAAGAATCCTGACTTCTAAAAAAGCGTTTTCGTAGAACAAAACCCAAACCAACCACCAATCTATAATGAACACAAGTGTTTAGGAAGCTCATACATACTCCTCTTTGTCTCCACATGCACAGTTTTCTATTCTCAGGTCAAACTCAGGTTCAGAAAACAGTTTATTAGCCTTCAGTAGTGATGTTAATTGTGGAAATTGTAAGCACTGAGGCAGAAAAGTAAGGGAAATACTGCTTTGAAGTAATAACAATAAACAATAGGTAAGTGATATGTTTTCAGTGCAGTCACATATTTAATCCTCAGCTCAAACCTATGTAATTAGTCCCATTATACACATGAGACAGTTGTGCTTGAGTTAAGTAAATTCCCTGTGGTTATATAGATAACAAATGGTAGAGCTCGGTCACAAATTCAGATTGTCTGCCTGTACATTCTGTGTTTTTAACCTCTGTACTACATCTGATGAATTGAATTGAAATCTTTCAAATCACATAACTTATTCATTCAGCAAACATTTATGGAATTGATTACTGGCTTGCCTGGGCTCCCACAGCTCTTGTTTCATACCTTTTGTAGCCCTTAACATATTCAATGCGATCAAGTGTTGATGTCTGTTTTTCCTGCTAGACTGTGAGATCTTTGAAAGCAAAGACCATGTCTGAAGCCTCTGTTTCACTCATGGCATCCCTAAACCTAGGAAATGGCGTGTTCCTTAAGTTGGCCATGGGAGCAACCCTCTGCTATGTGCTCTGGAGTGGGGGTACACAGATGAATAAACACAGTTCCCAACATCAGGGAGCTTCCAAATCTCTGCAGTGGCCAGACATAAGAAAAATGGCATTCACCGTAAGGCAGAGTGAAGTGAGACCTATAATTATGGTCTCACAGTATGTTCCTGGACCTCAGAAAAAGGATCACTTAATTGTCAATGGAATTGGACTAAAATGTTTTAGGTAATATTGCTATTAAATGTTATGTAATATAACACAATCAGTCAACGTAATTTAGCTTTAGTTCTATTTTGGCCACTGGCTTGGACATGGTGGCACTTGAACATTAGCTCTGGACTTGGGTGGAAGATGAGCTATGCTTCATTGATGAAAACAGTGCCATTTCATAGACAGAGCATGCACACTAGAGTCAGGCAGACCCAAGGTTGAACCCCACCCAGTTCTGCCACTTACAGGCTATCTGACTGTGAACCTCGGTTTTCTTTTCTGTAGCCTCAGTTTTCTCACTTGCTGTATGAGGTATAATAATAGCACCTACCTGACAGAAAATGATCCAGTGATCATTTTGATGATCCAGTGAGTTAAAACAAGTAAAACTGTTCCCATATTTAGTAAGTGCTCAATAAATAGTAGTTTCCTTTCCCTTTGAATAACTGACAAGAAATATTTTTGTTTGCTGCCTTATTTACTTAACTATTTATTTATTTCAAATAGGCAATTGATTATCATGGTATATAATTGAAAATATACACATAAGGGTATTGTACAGGTCAGCCACAGCCTCAAAAATGCTGCCTAATAAACTAGCTCTAAACCCAGCAGCAGCATCACATATATCAAACAGAATGTACAAATAACACTTACAACTCAAAAAGAAGACAATTGCCCCATAGAAATTATAAGGATTTGAATAGGCATTTCTTTAAAAAAGTGACGTAGATGGCCAATAAGTATATGAGATATGTACTATATTATTAATCATCAGGGAGATGCAAATTAAAACCACAATAAGATATTTCTACATACCCATTAGATTTATTAGGCTTTAAAAAGATGGACCGTATGAAATGTTTGCAAGAATGTGGTGCAACTGGACCTCCCATTCATTGCTAGTGGGGTTGCAAAATGGTCCAAACATCTTGGAAACCAGTGTGTCAGGTTGTTAAAAGGCTAAACATAGGCCTACTGCATGGCCCAGCCATTCCACATCTAAGTATTTATCTAAGATAAGTGGCAATATATGTCCGTACAAGGACTTATGTAAATGTTATAGCAGCTCTTGCTCGTAATAGTCAAAAAGTGGAAACAACCCAAATGTACATGAATCGATGAATAGCTAAATAATACGGGATTATATCCAAACAATGGAATACTGCTTGGAAATATAAAGGAATAAACTATTGATATATGCTATGACAGAGAGATGTCTCAAAATCAGTACTCTGAGTGAACAAACCCAGACATGAAAGAGTAAATACTGCCCTGACTGGTGTAGCTCAGTGGATTGAGTGTGGGCTGTGAACCAAAAGGGTCACCAGTTTGATTCCCAGTCAGGGCACTTGCCTGGGTTGCGGGCCAGGTCCCCTGTGTGGGCCATGTGAGATGCAACCACACATCGATGTTTCTCTCCCTCTCTTTCTCCCTCCCTTCCCCTCTCTCTATAAATAAATAAATAAAAGAAAAAAAAGAAAGAGTATATATATATATATTATATAATTCAATGTATTTTAAAATTGTAGAAAATTCAAAATGATCTATAGTGAAAGAAAGGCAGATCATTGGTTGCTTGGAGGCAAGGGTGGAGAGACAGATGGTTTACAAAGGGGCATTAAATAAGTTTTAGAGGTGATGGATATATGAATTATTTTGATTGAAGTAATAGTTGCATGTGTGTATACATATGGTAAAACTGATAATATGGTACAATTCAGGTTTGTTCTACTTTTCATTTCAATTATACTTAATTAAATTATGTTTAATTAACCACATCATGTTAATACTTATTTCTTGCTCATGCAACTGTGCATCGTTTAGTGTTATGCTGATCTAGGCCGATTCTACTGGGTTTGGCTTGAGCCTGTGGGGTCTAGGTCTGCTCCAGTTGTCTCTCACGCCCCTTGGACAGGCAGCCTACGTAGATCTGGTTTTGTTACAGCGGTGGCAGAAAAGAAAGAGATTGAATAAGAACAGGTGATGTTTATTAAAAATCCAGACTCAAACCGATACACTATAATTTCAACCCAAATTCAATTTGCTAAAATCAAGTCATATGGCCAAGTCCAAAATCAATGGGATGAGCAACAGACTTTTTGAACTCTATTAGGTAGCGCTGGTAAGTAGTTGTACACAATGATTCAACATGACCACAGGTGTATGCAGTGGAAAACTCTGTGACATCCACTATTTGCTATCCTCCATTTTCCTTCCCCAGAGGCAACCACTGACACCTAATTTTTTTGTGTGTCTTCTAGTTCTACGCATGCATATATAAATACCTACATTTTGTTCTTTTATTTCAGTGCTTATGTACTATATATACTACTTTGTATTTTGCTTTTTATTTGATTTATTTTGGAGACTGCTCTGTATTGTTGTATGACGTGCTTCCTTTTTTTCCTGTATTATTGCTGTGTATGCCATCACATGTATGTACCATCATTTGATCAGTCCCTTATCTATAGACATTTGGGTGCTTCTAATGGTTTGCTGTTACAGAGAACGCAGCAGTTGGCTTCACATAAATAGCAGTTTATTCATGTGGAATGATATTTGGATACATCTGATAACTAATTGAAAAATTCTAATAGCAATAAATTTTATCTTGGTTCAGGTCTTGCCAATAAAGAGACCATGATGAAGCCAGAACTGAGCATTCTTGGAGATCAAGTGGTGATCCAGGCTGGTGGAACATTTGACATCACCTGCAGGTAACAAAATCAAGGCCCTTCAGCATTTCCTGATTAAAGGACCCATGGTAGGGAGCTCAGAAATATTGGGTGTTGTTTTTTTTAAACTAACAACTCTTTTTTTAGATTCGAAGATTTTATTTATTTTCTTATTTAGAGAAAGAGCAAGCGATGGAGAAAGAGAGGGAGAGAAACATCAATCAGTTGCCTTTTGCATGCCCCAAACTGGAGACAGGGCCCACAACCCAGGCATGTGCCCTGACCAGGAATCAAACCACTGACCTTTTGGTTTGTGGCCAACACTCAGTCCACTGAACCACACCAGTCAGGGCATAGAAATATTGGGTTTTTGATCACACTTCAAATTTTTTATTTATTTTACAACAGTAGAGAACAGGTTCTGGAAGATCGAGCTTCTTAATAGTGGTTTTCACCAAGTGTACTTCTCTGGGTGGAGTGGGCTAGCTTTTCAGCTGAATCTAGATATCTTTGTCTTTGGCTCCCTTATTTATATTATTGCTTTTTTCACACATTCTAGGAAATTAATTGGACTCTTAAAGTCCTTAATATGCCAAAATGTACATTATTTCTCTTGGCAAAAATGTGCTTTTACTTGTTTAGAACAATGTCGATACCACACAGTATGATGTGAGCCTGTAGACTCTCCCTTGTCACAGTTGCATTGTTTAGAACTCTTAAAGTGGTATCTGTTTTCTTGGTATCCACAGTGTCACATTTCTTATAGACTCATATGTATGTGGCCAAATGAACAATGTCATGCTTTCAAAAATATCTAGAAAACTGGAAGTGGGTACTTCTTTTCTTTTCCTATATGTTCTTCATTTTGGTGAATAATGGAGATGGCAATTCTAGCAGAAAGAGAAGTTTAGTTTGAAAAGCTCAACAGGAATTTTACATTCTAAAAACAGTAAGTATGAGGGTGTAGGAAAGAAACCCAATTAGAGATGATGTGAGAGTTATTCACAGACACTGAATGAGAGCTAAAACTATATAAGTAGATGAGGATAGTAGGGGAGGGTACGTTGAGTGAGAAGATAAAAGGGTACAGGTCATAATCTTCAGGAGTCCCTGTACTTCAAGATTGCCTGGGCAGGGAGGAGACTTAGGAAAGTGCATGGAGAATGAGTAAGACAGAAAAACAAGGGAGAACTATAATAAGGGAGAGCAAGGTTTGAAGAAAGAAGGAGTGGTCAGATTCTTTGGCAGATATAGGTGTAGGTGTTCAATAAATGTGTATTGAATGTAATTGAACTGGAAGTATAGTACAGTGCTCCCTCATTTGTTAAGCTAGCCAAGGCACCAGTATGCCAGTAAAGGTTCCATTGTGATATACACAATAGGAAACCCAAGTTAACAGCTGCATTGGGAAATAAAGTTTAATTGTTTTATGGGAAAAAATCCAAAGGGTGGATATCTGGGGATGGCATGCCGGTCCTGTGAAATCATTAGAAACTCATACTCCTTCTATATTGTAGATCCACCTTCATTAACTAATGGCTTTCACCATGTGGTCCAAAATAGTTACTCAGACTCCATTCATCATGTCTACATTCCAGGTAGTTAGAAAAAAAAATAAAGGTAAAGGAAAGCATGCCTTCTATATCTAAGACCATTTTCCCAAAAGCTCTATACACCACTTGTGCTTATATCCTTTGACCAAAACTTAGTCACATGGCCACGCTTAGCTGCAAGAGAGGCTGGTAAATTCAGTGATTTATACAGGAGGCCATATGTCCAATTTAAAAAAGTGAATATTTTAGTACTATGAAAGAAGGGAAGAACCGATATTGTCATGCCTAGTGAATTATACTAAAATGTAGTGATAGCATAACTGGAAGTAGGGGTTCTCCTATTCTAGGTCTTGTAGATTCCTGTACTCCCCCTGAAGGGGTTGATCTTTTCTTCTAGCTATCTGGGTTTCCAACAATACATATGAGGTTTGATCAGGGAATTTGAGTCAGACATTTGGTTTTTGGAGGCTGTCTTTTCCTCACCTGTATGCCTGCTTAGCAACTTCTCCAAGTATAAAGCATGTTTGAGGAGTCAGCCTCAAGTGCATTATCAGCCCCTGTCCACACAGGATGAATTTACCCCAGTGACCCTGAATGACATCTGACCTACATTAGCAATTGTATAAAACCTGCCATCAATTGCCTGCATGTGTCCTGCTTTGTCATGTTCCAACAGATCATACTTATTTCCAGGGCTTCTTTCCAGGGCTTTTAGAGTCATAAAAACCAGCTCTAATTCAGCATAAGTTGTAACACTTAACCCCAGGTGATGCATTTGAGACAGGCTTGGCTTGGGCAAGTAGGCTGGTTGGTACTTTAGGGGAAATTTGCTTCAGTGCTAAGAGGATCCCAGAGAAAGTTCATCTGGAAGACAGGCTAATAGTGCCTCGGGTAGAAATGGAGAATGAGAGAAGGAGGTATGGCCTTGTAAATAAATAACCCCTCAGAAGTTTCAGAAACACGAGGAGCTCCTCTAAATCCCTTTTTAAAAAATGAGTGACAATATCTGGCAAAGGACACACCACTGGGCAATGGCAGTGCTGCTACCTGACTTCTAGTTTCCACGACACTAAAATAAAATTTTGAATATTTATTCTTTTGTCCTCAAGTGATCATAGATATCTTTTCCCCCTACTGGTTTATGTATAAACTCCCTCATTTATTCATTGTATAGAAAACATTTTGTTGATGTGGACAAGTAATAATTACTGCCCTGAGTATCAAATAAAAATAAATTTATAATAAAACAAGTAATTTATTGTGTGTCTGCTGTACTAGGCACAATTCTCTGGCTGGAGGTAGACATGGCCATATATATACAACTGGGTAAATCATACTCTATGCTTTTAGGTACTCACCTCACAGGTGAATGAGCAAAATAAGAATCCTCAAAATGGAAGTTAAAAGTACTCAGAAAACACTGGCTGGTGTAACTCAGTGGATTGAGCGCGGGCTGTGGACCAAAGAGTCACCAGTTCAATTCCCAGTCAGGGCACATGCCTTGGTTGCAGGCCAGGTTCCCAGTAGGAGCCATGTGAGAGGCAACCACACACTGATATTTCTCTTCCTTGTCTTTCTCCCTCCTTTCCCCCTCTCTCTAAAAATAAATAAATAAAATCTTTTTAAAAAGTACCCAGAACTCTTGATTGGAAATTTCAGGACAGATTTGGAATGAAGGATATTTAGGCAGAGAAAATAGCATCAACAAGGCTTAAAAGTTGGACTTTATATCTTTCAGAGCAGTTTCAAGAGAATAGTATATTTTAGCCCCATATCAACCCCATAGAATAGGTAGAAAAGGGATTGTTTCCCTCATATATTCAACAAATATTTATTTAGCACCTACTGTGTACCAGGCACTGGACTAGGTGCAAAAGATATGATAATAAACAAAATGGGCAAAGATCCTTACCCTCTTGGAGATAACACTGTCACGGGTGAGGTAGATAATAAATAAGATAAATAAGAAAATTATATAGCATATTAGAAGATGATAAGTTCTGTGGAGAAAGTATCAGGATAATGGGACATAGTATAAATTGGAAGTGTTTCTTCTAAATGGTTGGTCAGGATAGAAGTATCATTTGAACAGAGACATAAAGGAAGAAGCTATTCAAGTATGTGGAGGAAGAGTGTTCCAGACAGGGGGGAATAAAAAATGCAAAAACCTTGAGGTAAGGATAAATTTGGCATGGTCAATAAACAGCAAGAAGTTTGTGTGGCCCAAACAAAATAAGCAATGGAGAGGAAGATAAGAAATTAGGATGCAGAGGTAGCAGCATTTTATACACCTCAGTGAGGACTTTGAGTTTATTCTGAATGTCATGGGAAGCCACTGGAAGAATTTAAGCAGGGGAATGATGTGGTCTAATATGTATTTAAAAAATCTCCCTCTGGATGCTGTGAGGGATATGGATTAAAGGGGACAAGAGTCAGAGGCTAGTGTAGCATTCCAGGAGAGACATGATGAAGGCTGGGACCAGGATGCCAATAGTGGATGGAATGAGAAGTGGGCAGGTTCTGAATACATTTCGAAGGTAGAGCATAGAGGATATCTTAATGGATTGGAAGTGGAGTATGAAAGAATGATATGATTCAAAAATGATTCCTATGACAGATAAAGCTGATAATCATAATAACTATGATTTGTTGGGTATTTCCTCTATATCAGGCTTCGCTCTAAGCAGTTTATATGGGTTGACTCAGTAAACCTTCTCAGAAAATCTGAGGTAGGTTCTATCAGCCCCACTTTACCGATGAGGACACTGAGGCCTGAAGGGGAGGAGGAACGTGTTAAGTGTCCAGTGCCAGCACCAAGCTCTCCTGATGCCCAAACCAGTGGGTTTTTCATTGTGTAAACATGCAGGCAACTCTCTATACTTTGTAAGTTTTGACAAGTCTGTGGAGTGGGCTGAGCTCATACTTCCTTGCCCAGCTCCAACAGGGACTGACCATATTTCCTCGTGCTCAGCTTGGCCTTTGTAAAACTTCCCGGTGCGAGTTACCTAAGTTCCCAAGACTTAAGCTGTAAGCCTTCGGTGCTCTGGCCAGCAAACCCCAGCATCTTGTGGAAGGTGGATGGGGGAAATAAATCAGCTTGTAAGGAAGCTCAAGACTCTGGCATGTGATTCTCCCCCAGGATGTTATCAGGAATAGGAGGCCCAGTCATTCCAAGTATCCAGCTGCTCAGGCCCAGGCATGAGAATCTGCTGTTGGAATCTCTGGAACTTAGTTTCTATTCCTGGAATATTTTCAAAAGTGTCCTCTCAAGCTCAACCAAATATCCAGATATGGGAACTAAAAATGGGTCTAAATCAGGAGTCTGCTGTGTGAACAAACATAAACAGCTCATCCTCCTTGACCTCCACCGCTCCCCATTTATCCCAGGCCTTCACCTTGGCTCCTCTGTCTTGGGCTTCTGTTTCTAAAGATCCTCATACCCTAGCCACCCCCTGCCCACCATGCTAGAGGATATTATAGTGAGTGAAATAATCAGACCGAGGAAGAAAAACAGTGTACAATGTCACTTATTTGTGGAATTTAAGGAGACCAAACAAACAAAACAAAACAGAAACAGGCCCATAGATACAGAGAAAAAAAATGACCGTTGTCAGAGGGTTTGGGGGCATACATAAAAACATGAAGGAGAATAATAGGTATATACCTCCAGTTATAAAAACAAGTCATGGGATACAAAATAGTCGATATTATTGTAATAAACTTGGATGGTGACAGATGGGTCCCCAGACTTATGTGGTGATCACCTCACAAGGGGTTGAAATGTAGAATCACTGTCATACACCTGAAACTAATATAATGTTGCATGTCAACTATATTTCAATGAAAAAACAGACCAGTTTGGCTAACCCTTGAACCCTCGATACTGTTTTGCTTGCCCACTTGCTTTTACCTGGTATCAGAGCAGACAGTGTGGAATACTCCTGAAGACTTCACAGGCCAGATTAGTGTGGACTGGGACATTGCCCAGAGCCATTGGAGGTACTACATACATAGAGGTGAAAAGCAGAAGAGTGGTATCATTTGTTGGCTCTAAGGGGCAGGTCCGAGACTCTAGTCAGGTGAGACAAGCAAAGGTTAAGAAATTTAAACTCTAGGGCCAATTTCTCATGGCATTCAAAGCCCAACAAAAACAATAAAATTTCAGATGGCAGCTAGTAACAGGGAAGAGAGTGTGTTAGTTTACTAGGGCTGCCACAATAAAATACCCAATACTGGGTGGGTGGAACATCAAAAATTTATTTTTTCATAGTTCTAGAACAGGGGTGTCAAGCTCATTTTTCACCAGGGGCCACGTCAGCCTCACGGTTGCCTTCAAAGGACCAAAATAATTTTAAGACTGTATAAATATAACTACTCCATAACTGTTAAGGAGTTGAAATTACATTCAGCCCTTTGAAGGCAACCACAAGGCTGATGTGGCCTCTGGTGAAAACGAGTTTGACACCCCTGCTCTAGAATTTCAAGACAAAGCTGTCAACATTGTTTGTTTCTCATGAGGCCTGTCTTTTGGGCTTACGGATGGGTGCCTTCTCACTGTGTCCTCATGTGGTCTTTTTCTCTGTGTGTGCTCATCCCTGGTATCTCTTCTGTGTGTACTAATCTCCTCTTATAAGGGCACCAACCAGACTGAATTAGGGCCCACTCTAATGGCCTCATTAACTTAATTAATTATCTTTCTATATTGAACGTTAGTCATATTCTGAGGTTCTGGAGGTTAGTGCTTTAACACGTGAATTTGTGGGGCACACAATTCAGTCTATCACACGACACACCTTCTCTTAACATGTCTGGTTTGGAGGTCACACAGTTTATTTAAAGACCCCAGAATGAGCCCTGGCTGGTGTGGCTCAGTGGATTGAGTGCTGGCCTGTGAAGCAAGGGGTCACTGGTTTGATTCCCAGTCAGGGCACATACCTGGGTTTGTGAGCCAGCTCCCCAGTCTCTCTAAAATGAATGAATGAATGAATGAATGAATGAGTGAATGAGTGAATGAGTGAATGAGTGAATGAGTGAATGAGTGAATGAATGAATAAAATCTTTTAAAAAAGACCCCAGAATGAGGCTGGACATACTCTAAGGAGATCAGAGTTCAAATAGGAAGAGAGGCTCCAGTGGTTGGCTGAGTAACTGACTCGGATTTATTTTCTTCCCATGTGCAGAGACAAAACCACGTTCTAATCTCAGGGTGCAAGAACCAGAGGGTGAGGGTTGGGATGGGGCAGGATTTGCACTGTTGTTCTCTATCTCAGTCCTGGCCTTGCTATCTCTAACCCCTCCTTGTATATTTTTAACAGTCTTTTAACCACATTCATGGTAACGTATTATCTTTTCAGAATGGCTGGAAATACATTGCTCTTGAAGAATGCACTCAAGGTGGGCTGTGGCTCCCCACACCACTTCGTGGTTAACCTTTAGTTCACTTCAATGAATCTGTGGGTCACAATACATAGTGATGTCGTACATGTGTGAATGCTGGACATGAGATATGATATGGGGAAGGGTAGCTGTCTTCGACATAGGAACATGGATCAAATCTGGCTCCATCCACTGTCCCCCAATTTCCAAAGCCTTCCATGTATGCTGAGGTCTTGCATTTGCCAATTATTTCCACATAAGGTCTCTAAATGAGACTTCACGGAACCCTGTAAGAGAAGGATCACAGTCCCTGTTTTGCAAATGAGAACCCTGAGACCTAGAAAGCTTACTTAACTGTCCAAGGCCATGTAACTGAACAGTGGTACTGAGACTTGATATATAGTCTTGTCATCCATGTCTTTTCAGTCATCATGCCACAGTTCTTTTTGTTATAAGGAACTGGGAGGAGAAGAGAATAATTGATAAAATGATAATATAGAGTCCTATCATTTTGTCTGCACATGAAAGAAGTACAATGAATTTAAAGTTAACTTTGTCCCTGGTTCTAACCTACATGCCCTTTCAGAACTCAGCAACATTCTGGGCAAGGCCCTTTACCTCCCTGAGTCTTGGAGTTTTCATTCTCCAAGTCCAAACCATAAATTCAGAAAGGACCTCAGAACTCACTTAACTCAGTATTTCCCTCTGCCTTTAGATGTTTAATGGCAAACACTCCAAAGCCCATGCATTGATTGGGAGAGCTGGGTTGAAGGTATAGGTTGAGTAGAAGGAGGAAATATATGGGTAAAGAGGGAGAAGGACAAAACCATAACTCATGGTTTCAGATACTCCTTATACCCATAGTTGGGTGTCCCAATCCTTTGTGCCAATGTTTTCATGGGAACTAAGCTATCTGTTATAATTCTTCCTTCAGAGCTCACAGTGGGAGCTGCAGCAATATTGCTTCTTCACTGCCCTTTCCATGCCTGACTCGGCAATGTATTTTGTGTTGTGTTTTCAGGGCGCTGGCTGCCGTTACCTGGACTTGGGGCACTGGGTCTGCAGGAAGTCGGGCCCGCATTTTGGAGCACCCCTGCTCTGATAACCCCCTTGTCACTTGCAACCAGCTCACTATCTTCCACACAGAAGCTGGTGACACGGGCTACTTTACCTGTAGCTACAAGGACATTGCTGACATCAAGGATCCTAATGACAAGACCAGTGTGTACGTGTATGTCAAAGGTGAGTGAGTGCCTTGGGCTTTGAGATTGAAGAATTTTGCATTTTTTCTGGATGTGTAGATACATAAATCCCTAGGTAAATTTGGAATACTTTGGAGTGCTTTTCAAGGACAGTAGTGCAAGAACACACCTTGCGCTTTTAAATTTTGCTAATGACATCCAGTTGTACCTTCATACCCACGTGCTTTCCAAAGGTGAAGTTGTCGATCTCTGACCCCATGAGATAAGAAAAATAATAGGATTAGTTCCCAACTCAAGTAGTTGACCAGTGGTATGTGAAAGGAAGGGACTATGGAGAGGCAGATTCCCCTGACAAGCTACAGATAAATTTGGCTTGATCTTCCTCTACTTCCAGATGACCAGGAGGGCTCTTACCATTTGAATCTCCTTTCCAGAACTTCTGTGGCTTTGGGCTATGGTTCTGGGACCTGGATGATTGATTGCTCCTTTGGGAATATAATTTATTTTTTGAGAGCACAGAGGGTACCCTTTAGAAGCCTGTTTTCTTTGCTCCTCTTGCATACCCATTCTCTTTATGAGCCGTGTCTTTACTTCCTTATACAGTAACTGATAACCAAAATCTCTATAAAGCAGTGAATTTGGCCCTGAAGAAGTCCTAAATTCCAACCCACAGTCCTCCTGGGCTTCCAAAGATACAGGTTCAGCAAGTCTAAGGGACCATAGTAAAGGATTAGGATGAGGTGGAAACAGCTCTAGGTTAGGAGACTTGATTATGGTGTACAATTACTTTAATGTTCTGTCGAATTCAGTTTGCTAATATTTTGTTGATAATTTTAGCATCTATGGTCATTAGGATATTGGTCTGTAATTCTCTCTCTCTCTTTTTTAGTTGTGTCTTTGTTGGGTTTGGGTATTAGCTTAATGCTAGTCTCATGGAATGACTTTGAAAGCATTTCACCCTCTTCCAATTCTCTTCTTCTTTCTTAAGACTGCAATGGCTATTTGGGGTTTTCTGTCATTCCATATAAATTTTTCCAGTATCTGTTCTAGTTTTGTGAAATACACCATTGGTATTTTGATAGGAATTGCGTTGAATCTGTAGATTGCTTTGGGTAGTATGGATATTTGAATGATGTTAATATTCCTACCCATGAACATGTTATATGCTTCCACTTATATCTTTTTCTATTTATTTCTTCAGTGTCTTATAATATTCCAACTATGAATCTTATCTTTTACATCCTTTATTAAATTTATTCCTAGGTATTTTATGTTTTATGCAATTATAAGTGGGATTTTTTTTAGCTTTCCTTTACGGTATTTCATTATTGGTGTATAAAAATGCACCAATAATGAAATACCATAAATTTCTGCACAATTTTCTGGATACTTATTTTGCATCCTGCTACTTTTCTGAATTCATTTATCAATTCTAGCAGTTTTTTGGTAGAATCTTTAGGGTTGTCTATGTACAGTATCATGTCACCTACAAATAGTGACAGTGTTACTTTCTCCTTTCCAATTTGGATGCCTTTTATTTCTTCTTGTCTGATTGCTGTGGCTAGAACTTCCAGTACTATGTTGAATAAGAGTGGTGAAAGCAAGCATCCCTGTCTTGTTCCAGATCTTAAGGGAAACATTTTTAGTTTTTGCATGTTGAAAATGTTGTTGGCTGTGTGTTTTTCATATGTGGCCATTATTATGTTGACATATGTTCCCTCTATTTCCAGTTGGCTAAAAGTTTTTATCATAAATAAGTGCTAAATTTTATCAAATTCTTTTTGTATCTATTGATATGATCATGTGATTTTTATTATTCATTTTGTTTGTGTGGTGTATCATGTTTATTTATTTGTGAATATAGTTTCAACCCTGCATCCATGAAAACAATCCCCCTTGATCACAGTGTATTAACTTTCTAGTGCAGTGCTGGATCCAGTATGCAAATATTTTAGGGGTAATGTAGCATTTATATTCATGCTGCCTACCATCAAAATACACTACAAGGACATAGTAACAAAAACAGCATGCTACTGGTGTAAACACTGATATACAGGTCAATGGAACAGAATAGAGAGCCCAGAAGTAAACTCATGACTTTATGGTCAATTAATATTTGAAAAAGGAGATGAGAACATACAATGGGAATAAAGACAGTCTATTCAATAAATGTTGTTGGGAAAATTAGACAGATACATGCAAAAAAACCCTAAAATTAGATGACCTTCTTAGACCAGGCACAAGAATAAATCAAAAATGAATTAAATACTTAAATGTTAGATTCAAAATCATAAAGTCCTAGAAAAAACATAGGCAGTGAAATCTCTGACATTTCTCATAGCGATATTTTTTCTGATATATCTCCTCAGACAAGGAAACTAAAGAAAAAAGAAATAAATAAGACTACATCAAACTACAAATTTTTTGCACTGCAAAGAAAACCATCAACAAAATGACAGGACAACCCACTGAATAAGAGAACATATTCGCCAGTAATACATCCAATAAAGGGTTAATATCCAAAATTTATAAAGAATTTATACAACTCAGCACCAAAAAACAAACAATCCTTTGTAAACATACATGCACCCAACAGAGGAGCACCTAAATATAAAAATGGAGAGATTGACAGCAATACAGGCATAAGAGGAGATTTTAACATTCCACTGTCATCAATGGATAGAACTTCAAGTACAAAAATTCAACTAGGCAACAGCGACCTTAAATGAAACACTGCAGTGGATGGATTTAATTGATATTAACAGAACATTTTATTCCAAAGCAGCAGAATATTCATTCTTTTCAAGTACACACGGAATATTCTCAAAGGTAGACCACATTTTATGACACAAAGTAAGCCTTAACAGATTAAAGAAGATTCAAATCATAGTAAGATTTTTTTCTGACCACAATTGTATGAAACTAGAAGTAAACCACAAAATAAAAACCCTGAAAAACAGTCAAACACATGGAGGCTAATAACATGTTATTAAACAATAAAGGCATTAACAATACAAAGAAGATATAAACATTACCTGGAAACAAATGAAAATCAACACAGGGCAACCCAAAGTTTATGAGACACAGTAAAAGCAGTCCTGAGAGGGAAGGTCATAGCATTCAGTCCTACCTCAAGGAGCAAGAAAACCTCAAGTAATCTAAACCTACACCTAAAATAAGTAGAAAAGGAAAAACAAAGCCAAGAATAAGTCAAAAGAAATAATAGAGATCAGAGCAAAGTCCCTTTTCTCCACATCCTCACCAACACTTGTTTGTTGATTTATTGATGGTAGGCATTCCGACAGGTGTGAACTGGTATCTTATTGTGGTTTTAATTTGCATCTATCTGATGGCTAGTGACATTGAGCATCTTTTCATATGTCTCTGGACCCTCTGTATGTGCTCCTTGGAGAAGTGTCTGTTCAGGTTCTCTGTCCACTTTTAATTGGATTGTTTGTCTTCCTGGTGCTGAGTTGTATGAGTTTTTTATATATTTTGAAAATTAACCCTTGTCAGATGTATCACTGGTGAATATATTCTCCCCCCCACAGTGGGTACCCTTTTCATTTTGTTGGTGGTTTCTTTTACAATAAAGAAGCTGTTTTAGTCTGATGCAGTTCCTGTGTAGTTTTCATTTATTTCCCTTTCCATAGGAGACATGTCGACAAAAATATTGCTACAATAAATGTCTGAAATTTCACTGCCTATGTTTTCTTTTAATATTTTTATGGTTTTGCAACTCACATTTAAGTCTTTTATCCATTTTGAGTTTATTGTTGTGCATGGTGTAACTGTTTGGAGACAATGCAGATGGGTGCAGCTACTACAGAAAACAGTATGGAGTTTCCTCAAAAAACTAAAAATGAAATTGCTTTTTAGCCCAGGGATCCCACTTCCGAAAATATATCCTAAGAAACCCAGTTATAAAGAAAATGGCAGTTATAAAGAATATATGCACCGCTATGTTCATAGCAGCATTATTAACAATAGCCAAGATGCGAAGATTGCCCTAGTGCACATCAGCCAAGCAGAGCTACCAGATCAGCGGGACAGATCAGAAAAATCTCCCATTGTGGGTAATGCTGGCCCAGCCCACCTGAGGGGGCAAAGCACTTTGTTCTGGTCCCAGATAATGGCCTCTGAGGGACTCACTCTGACTATCCCTCCCCTGAGCTGCTCTCCTTCCCCTCCGCAGAAATGAGCCCATTTGGGCAGTGTATCCAGAACTTGGAAGGATAGATCCAAACAGTCTTTTCTTGGGGATAGTACCCGCAAACCTGTAGGATAGGAGTGGGTACTTTCTCCCATTCCCTGGGTAGCACTGGATGAGCTATGTTGCCAGGGATATAAGAGTGGCCTTTCCATTCCCCACCCCTCCCACCATGGTGTAGCCACATACCTCTGCCCTTGCCTGTCTGGTTCTCAGACAAGCTTTTCCAAGAGACATGCTCCAGAGTCCCAGCTCTGCACTGCACTCTGGTTTTCTGTTTGGCTGAACTCAGCAAAATGGGGCTAGCCAAGTGATTAAACAGGTGGGAGAGGGATGCTGGCTGTGTACTCAATGTGGGGAAACCAGCCCTCTTTCCAAAGCCACATAGTTTAGTCACTATCTGGGTCTCTGCCGAGAGCTTCCCCCCAAAACGTGGGCCCCAACAGTCACTGCTGGCTGTAGCCAGCAGACCCCTTTGCAGGACCCAAGTATGGCAGAGTGGGCTCACAAGCAGTCAGAAACTCAGAAGTGCAGTTTCCAGGATGGTTCCGTAGTAATAAGAGTGCTCATCCCTGAAAAAGCAGCGTTTGGGTCTCCTACTGATTTTCACCCCTGGATGTAATGTGGGCTCCTTTTCTCATCTCTGTTGCTCTAGATAGGGGCTCTATGCATTGGGTTGAGACCTCATGCTCCTGGGGAGAGAACAAAAAGGGCAATCTACCCTTCTTTTTTTAAAAAAAATTTATTTACTCATTTATCTTTAGAGGGGAGGGGAAGGAAAGAGGGAGAGAAATATCAATGTATGGTTGCCTCTCGTGCATCTCCTGCTGGGAACTGGCCTGCAACCCAGGCATGTGCCCTGACTGGGAATCGAACCACGATCATTTGGCTTGCAGGCCCGCGCTCAATCCACTGAGCTATGCTAGCCAGGGCCAATCTACCCTTCTTATCAGCCTCTGTGTGGTTTCTCCTGTAAATTCTTGGTTATAGTATTTCAGTTCAGTTAGACTTCAGTTGGTAATTCAGGTTGATTGCTCTGTAATTTAGCTGTAAATATGGTTTGGGCTGGGAGGAGGTGAGTGTAGCTTCCACCTACTCTGTAGCCATCTTAGAATAAGGATCTGAATTTTAATAAGATGTGTTGTTAGCCTGGTGTCAGTAGTTAGATAATTTGTGATTTAAAAAAAAAAAACTGACTTCACGTCATCTCTCTAAGTTACTGATTGCTGGCTATGTCTTATATCTAATGCCTGAGAGGAAGATGGAAGGAGAGATCTTCCAAAGAGAACATGAGGTTGTATGGCTTTCTGAAGGAGACACTGGGGCTCAGACTCTGTATAAGAAAGAGTTTATCCTAAATGTGATTCTGTTCAAAGGTGGAACAGGCTTCCTTTCAAGGGTAGTAGAGTAAGCCAGATTAAATAGACCAACTGCCAGTAAAGACCTTCACACATGTAGAAGGGAGGGAGCCGGTGATTTTTAAGGTCATATCCACTATTACGAATGTCTGAGTCTGTGATCTGAGAGTAGATAGGAGCCGGATAGTGGTCAGGGATTTCTAGGCAAGGGAACAATACAAGTAAAGCAGTAGAGACCATAAGGCCTTCTTGGGTCAGAGTGAGTGGATGAGAATAGCTGTTGTGGAGGGATTTGGAGAGAGGGCAGTTTGGGAGAAGGCTTATGAAGGATATGTTCTTTCTCTCGGACAGTCCACCCAACATAGTCTTCTTAGAAATGTTAGCTACTAACACCTTCATGCATTTTACACTTAGACTTCTAAGAAAGGAGCTTGATTCCATGAGAAACTCATTAGCCTTCACCCGGCAATGCTTTTTCTGTACTTTGAATGTTTCTTAGCTTTTCCTTTGGATTCTGATAAAGATCTTAGAGAGAGGTCACATGTGTGTGGTTTTTCCACACCTTTTCCTCTTCTCTCTAGATTTGGCTGTTGGCCCTGAGTCTCCAGGCATTGTAAACCCCTGGTCCACACCCTCTTTTCCATTAGGAAACTAGTCTCTTCGACAGCACAATAGCTGGGTCAGTAGGGATAGGACAGGTCTCTGTTGACTCAGGATGGGAGTGTCCTTTCCTCATCAGTGCCAGTCCAGCTCTGGACTAGCTGTGGTTTAGTTCTGGCTTAATTCAATGATCTTAGGATACAGAAAGGGCAGGAGACTCTTAGGGGCTAGCTGCACAATTTCACTCCCAGCTTTGTCAGTGTTGGAGCATGTTAGGAATGGGAGTCGGGGTGCTAACAGGAACTGTTCTGGAGCCAGTGATTGCAAGAACTACCATATGTATATTAAGGGCCATTGGGATCCATAGAGGTTGGTTCAGCATCCCCCTCTCAAAACAGATTTAGATAAAATGAAGACTTGTTCAAGGTCACATAAGTAGTTAATGGCAGAGCAGGGGATAAGACCCAGAATTCATGACTCCTAGAGTTAAGACCATTTTTGGAACTAGTGTGGTATATGTACATTGGGTGTCTCAGGCTACTTGTTGGGGAGGAGTTTGGGGGTTTTAGGAGGATTGAACTCAAGGTCCTGAACCAGAGCACACCTGCTCTTACTTGTTTTACTCGTGTGTTTATTTACATGTGGGATGCATATAAGACTTCAGTTTATCTTCACTCTTAAAGTTATGTACTTTAAAGCCTGATGACCTGGGTTCAGATTGTGACTTAGTAGCTATGTGGTTTCTCATAAGTTACTTAACCTCTTTGTGCTCCAATTTACCCATTTATAAAATGAGAATAGTAATCAACTTCATAGGGATCTTATAAGAATGGAAAAAATTAGTACATGCACAGTGCTTATTTTAGAGACGAGGACATGAAAGTGCTCAATAATGGCCCTGGCTGGTGTGGCTCAGTGAGTTGAACACCAACCTGTGAACCAAAGGGTCGCTGGTTTGATTCCCAGTCAGGGCGCATGCCTGGGTTGCAGGCCAGGTCCCCAGTAGAGGTCATGCGAGAGGCAACCACACATTGATGTTTCTCTACCTCTTTCTACCTCTCTTCCCCTCTGTCTACAAATAAATTAAAAATACTTTAAAAAATCAAGAAACAAAAGAAGTGCTCAATGTTAGTCATCAGTACTACCTCATGTATAGGATGGGTTTCACTGCTTTAAAAAAGTATAAAAACCACTACTTTGTACCAAATTTTCTCTCTTTGGCATTCTCCACCAATATCTCAGCTTTCTTCAAGCCTCTGCAAGCATACCAAAGCCATCTGTGGCTGGTACCTGCATGGTGTCGGGGTTTGGGCAGTATGGAGAAGATCATTGGGTGAAGACTTTGGAAAAACAGATTCGCAAACAGATTCCTACTAACCTAATTGTATGAACCTAAGCAAGTCTTTTCCCCATTCTGAACATCACTTTTTCTATCTCTAAAAAGGGAAAAGGTTCCAGGATCAACAGGGACCTGTTGTACTACCTCAGAGTCCAATGTGGCTGCTCAACTGCCAACACTCACATCTGTATTCTATCCATCAGGAAGGCAGAAGGGAGAAGAAGAAGGTCCTTACTCTTAAAAGAGACTTCTAATTATATTTAATAGGAAATTAAATTAGAACTTAGTCATAGGGTCACATCTAGCTTCAAGGAAGTCAGAGAAAAGAAGTTTTCATTCTGGGTGGCCTATAACTAGTACAAAATCATTATTTTATGTATTAGAAAGAAGAGGGTAATATATATAGGGGTAAAAAGCTCACAGTTCCTACCATAGTGTCACAGAACAGTTTGGGAGGCTGATAAAATTCTGAACAATCCCTGCCTCCAAAAACAAACCAAAACACAGAAAACCCATTTGCACAAGACTGTGCATACAATTTCAGGGAGTTCATACGTGCTGAGTATACAACAGTGAGCATGATACGTGAGATCCCTGTTGTAATAGAACTTACAGACCAGTAAAATAAACAAGGAAATGTGTCCTATGATATCAGGTGGTGATAAGTGCTACAAAGAAAAATGAAACAGGGTAATGGGGCAGAGATAATGTCAAGGGAGTTGAGGAAGCTTCTATTACAAGGAGATCATTGGGTAAAGACCCGAATGAAGTGATAAACACCATGTGGATATATGGGAAAAAGCATTCAAAATGAGGAACGAAAAGTTGTAAAGACCCTGAAGTGGAAGTGGGCAAGGGAATCGCAAGGAGGACAATGTGTCTGGAGTAGCTTATGTGAGAAATGATAGATGAATGAGATCAAAGGGGTGATGGGGAGACACAAGACAATGTAAGGCCTTTTAGTGTATGGTAAGGCCTTTGAATTGTATTCTGGATGCAATAGACTTCATTGGAAGCTTTCAGAAATGGAATGACATGAGAATTCTGGCTGCTGTGTGGAAAACAGAGTTTAGGGAGAAAACAGCGGAAGCAGGAAAGCAATGAAAAAGCAATCGAATAATCCAGGGGTGGGATGACGGTGAATGTACCAGGGAGAAAAGCGGATGGCAGGGTTAAATGCACATGTTTTGTATCTTTTAATACTCATAATTTAAAAGTATATGATTCCTTAAAATATAAGGCTCTTTTTCACCTTGTTTGTTCCTTTTGGTAACCTCATTTGGAACTTAGGGAAAGCACTATTATCTTAAATTTTAAAAAAGAAGTGAAGGATGATAACTTGCCCTAAATCCCAGAGTTACAAAAGCTGACACATCCAGCATAATTTATCTAGTGCTAAGTATATTCCTTGGGTTGTTTGTTATCTCTTTCTAATATGACATACTGAGATGTTTTCTCTTTGTTTCTTTCATTTTAATTTTGAAATAATGTCATGCTTACTGAAAATTTTCAACATTAGTACAATTTCTATATACTCTTTAGTAGCTTTTCCAAATATTAGCATTTTTAGAATCAGAGTAAGATGGTAAAAATCAGTAAATTAACATAGGTTTCATGCTACTTGTATACCTATTCAAGTTTCAGCAACTGTCTGATTAATGTCCTTTATCTGGTCCAGGATCTCACATCAGATTTGGTTGCTGGGTTCCCTTATTCTCCTCCACTCTGTGACAGCCTCTTAATCTTTCCTAGTCTTTTATGACCTTGACATTTTTGAAGCATATAGGCCAGTTATTTTACAAAACATCTCTAAATTTGAGTTTCATGATATTGCCTCATGGTTAAATTCAGCAGATACATTTTTGTCAAGAATATCAAGAAGTGGTGGTATCTATTCTGTTACTGATCCTATTACATTTGGTCTCTTGGTTAAGGTTTGTTTGCCAGACTTTTTCCACTGTAAAGTTATTATTTTTCCCTTTGTAATTGATGAGTAAGTAGATGTTTTTCACTGACAAGTAAACTGAGGCATGAAGGTATGTAGTAACCTACCCACAGGTACACAGGTAGAAAGTGATGGAGGCTCTTCTCTCTAAAGCTTGCAATTATTCTCCTGTTCCCCTGTATTCACATTACCTCTTGAAAGATGCCAAACTTGCCTCTTAAAGGCTTTGCCATGCTGAATTTGGCTTCATTCTGTCCCTTTTAGTTTATTAGAGTTAGGAAATGAGCCAGCTCTGTGGCAGCATTTTCCTGATTTGGGGGTTGAACTAGTTATAGCCACCATGACAGTTGTGAAGGGAACTCTATTCCTCTGCTTCCAGGATCACCATCTGATAAAAAGGTGTGGAACCTCCAGAATCCTGGTCCCCTTATCCTCTCTTTCCGTCATCTGTTTTTATTTACCTTATTGTTTGGTGACTCACTACCTTAGAAAGGCTTATTGGTAGAGAATGAGTGATCCTGATACCCAATTCTGGAAAAACTCATCAGATAAAGAGAGATTCTTTTCTTGTGTTTGGGGTATGGTAATGGTGAGGGCGATCATCTTAAATCCATTGGTCTCTGCCATTGTGAATCATTAAAAAAAACACTCTGGATGTTCCCCACACGAATTTGAAAAATTCTTTGTGTTCTTAGCTGGCTCTTTTGAGAAACAATATTTTGGCTTGGAGTTAGAAAACCCAGGTTCTAAGTCCTGACTGTATCCCTTGTTGAGTTCTCTTTCTTCTCTGAACCTTCATTTCTCCTTGTACAAAATGACAACTAAATATAATGATCTCCAAGGGTCATATAAAAACTATAGATTCTTATCCTGATGAAAATACCAATGCTGATCTGATTTCTCACTCCCTGCAGATGACAACCAGACCTTTGTGGAGACCTACTACGAAATGCCACTGGTGATCACTGTGTTTACTGATACCCAAGAGGTGCTTGTGCCATGCCGAGTCACTTCTCCTGATGTCAGTGTCAAGCTTCAGTTGGTAAGTTGCATTTTGGGGGTGTCAGATAGAGGACTTGTTGCTAGCTCAAGTATGAAATGTAAAAAAGTGAGGGACACTGTTTCAGTTTCATTCTTGGTACTTGCTCAGGTGTGCCGTGTCTGCCTCTTTGGGCAGCATATAGATGCAGACATACTACCATTTTACCTTGGACAAGTATTACCATGAGAGGTTTATAAAAACTAGGGATAAATGTGATGGATGCTTAAATGTTTTGTGAGACCCCATGTAGACTAGATGTAAATGCTGTCCATGTCCACAGGTATTGGGCCAGAGAGCTTTTTTCCTGAAATAGAGAGAAATAGGAGGGTAGTTTTCAGAGAAATATACAAGGAAAAGAGAGGGAAGGGAAGCCTGCCCATGTAGCTTGATTAGTTAAATCAATCTTGGTGATGAGTGCAGTAACATATGTCCCTTGTATATCACCTCCATAGCCACCGAAGCCCTCAGCATCCATAGTTGCATAACATCAATAGAAATTTTAAACCAATTCATGTGCATCACCCCCTCAGAGCTGCACACATAACTACTCTGTAAAGTGGATAGGGCTGGTTTTAGTATTTCCATTTTACATATGAGGGATTGTAGGCTTAGAGAAAAGGAAAAACTTGCTTATGGTCCATATTTGATAAGGTCATAGTGAAAAGTAAAAATAGATGTTCTGCCCTGGCTGATGTAGCTTGGTGGGTTAAGTGTGGGCTGCGAGCCAAAGGGTCACCAGTTCAATTCCCAGTCAGGGCACAAGCCTGGATTGTGGGCCACATCCTGCAACCCAGTGGGGGCCACGTGAGAGGCAACCACACATTGATGTTTCTCTCCCTCTCTTATTCCCTCTCTTCCCTTCTCTGTAAAAATAAATAAATAAAATCTTTTAAAAAATAGGTGTTCTGATTCCCTGTCTCATGTTCCAGCTATTATTTTTGTGGCCTTCCTCAGGGTGGCAGGCTATCTCTGCTCCCCTCCTAGATGCACTGTTCCTCTGCTCCCAAGCTCTTTCTCACTTTCGTGTTTGGAAAAAGCTGTGAACCTCTCACGGCAGCAGACAAAGATCATTTCACTTTCCTTAGATAGAGGGAGTGTCAGCATTTTCCCAATGCCTTCTGCCAGTGGAGCTGTGAAAGCTGAGAGATGGATCAGCCTGGAAATTGTGTCTGGTAGCAACAGCTGATGTGGCAAAAGAAGGTGCAAAAGCCATGGGCAGAAGAATTTAATCTCTTAGAAAGTTCCAGAAGACCTTGGAGTCCACTAGCCATTCCCTGAAGACCACACTGTCCTCCTCTTTCCAGGCTTGTCTGGCCCTTAGGTGGTTAGAAAGTTCATTATACATTCAGAGGAGCAGCCCTCAGGGTCATGCTGTCATCCTCCATCCACTGAACCACCAGCTCCCACTCTTCTCTGGGACATTCTTTTGGCTCTTTTTAAAGGGAAAAGGAAGGTGCTCCTTGTCTTTGGGACTTGGTCCAGAAAGAAGCAGTGGCGTGGGGGAATGGGTGGAGCAGGGAGGATGCAGTCTGCTGTAGAGTTTATGTGCTTGGCTGGCCACCTCATCCTTCCTCTACCTAGTAGCAGCGAGGGTGTCCTGGCCCACCCACCAGGCCTCTTTGGTGGGGCTTGGAGTCACTATGTCTCTTTCCTCTGCCTGCTAAAAGGAAACACTAGGTGGGGAAGGGACTGACCTGTCTAATTTAAAACATCCTTTTCTAAAATTAAATCCTAATAGGCAGCCAGTTTACCTCCAGATGATATGTCAGAGTATGAAAGAGGCATACCCGAGATTTGCTTTTTCCTAAGGCCTTTGCTGCTTTAATTAGAATAGGCAACCTCATGGTATCCAGAAATCTTAACCTTCCATTAAAAGGGGATTCAAAGACACCAACCCATAATATTTCACTTTGTTTGCTAATCACCAACATTTCCCACAGTTCAGGCTAGCTTCTTTATTATCTCATTGTATTCTGAAACAAAAATTCATCTTACTGCTGCCTTTTAAACAGCTTTGGGCTGAAAACCCTACCTCATCCCTTAGACACTACTTTCAGCTTGAAGCTTGGCTATTGTGATCTGACAGGTGGATTGAAAGGTGCCCTGCCTTGGCCTTTGTGGCTCAGTTGGTTGGAGTGGTGTCCCATATACTAAAAGGTTGCAGATTTGATTCCTAGTCAGGGCACATGCCTAGGTTGCCTGTCCATTCCCTGATTGGGGCGCGTATGGG
>PVKM010004868.1:0-50228 GCA_004027735.1 Carollia perspicillata | reverse complement strand
TGCAAGTGGGGAACTGGACCTTCTCCAGCTGAATTTCAGTGAAACCTCAGCCATGGCTAACACTGTGATGGCAGCCCCGTAACACCCTAAGCAGAGGATGCAATGAGCTATGCCCTGACTTCTGACTCACGGAAATTGTGGAGTAATAAGTATGTGTTGTTTTAAGTCACTAATTGTTATCCAGCATAGAAAACCAATACAAAGAGCAAATATCTTTAATTAAGTCTGTTTTATGCTTTTTTTTTTTTTGGATACTCACATCAAATAAATCTTTTCTCTAGTGTTTTCATCTAGATGTTTTAAAGTTTTAGTTCCTACATTTAGATGTGTCAACTATTTTGAGTTCATTTATATGTATGGTATGAGATAAAGGCCTAAGTTCATTTTTCTTTAATGTACGGATACCTAATTGTCCCAACATCATTTGTTGGAGAGATTGTCTTTTCCCTTACTGAACTACTGTGACAGTTTTGCTGAAAGTCAATTGACCATAAATAGAATGATTCATTTCTGGTTGCCCAAATCTTTTCGTCAATTCATCTGTCTATCCTGAACCAAACACTCCACTCTCTACAGTAAGTTTTATAATGAGATATTTCAAGCCCTCTAAATTTGTTCCTTCTTTCAAAATTGCATTGGTTTCTGCATAATTTTAAGAGCAGCTTGTAAACTTCTAAAACAAAACAAAAAATAATAAAGCCTCCTGGGATTTTAATAGTGATTACATTGACTGTGTAGAGAAGTACCATCTTAAAAATATTAAATCTTTCAGTCTAGAACATAAAATTTCTCTCTATTTATTTCTTGTATTTTTTAATTTTATTTATTTATTTTTTAGAGAGGGGAAGGGAGGGAGAATGGGAGGGAGAGAAACATCAACGTGTGGTTGCCTCTCACATGCCCCCTACTGGGGACCTGGCCCACAACCCAGGCATGAGCCCTGACTGGGAGTCAAACCAGTGACCCATTGATTTGCAGGAATCAACCACTGAGCCACACCAGCCAGGGCCCATTTATTTCAATCTTGATTTTTCTCAGCAGTGTTTGGTATTCTGTAAATAAAATGCATATTTCTTTTGCCATATTTATTCTCAGTATTTTATTCTTTTTGATGCTCTCCAGAATGGAATTTTCACGTTCCAATTGTTCATTGCTAGAATATAGAAAAATAATTCATTTTTGTATATTTATTTTGTATCTTGGGACCTCCAACTCATTTTTTAGTTCCAGTATTTTAAAGTATTTCTTAGGAATTTCTACACTTAGGATCATGTTATCATCAAAAAAAGCAGTTTTGCTTCTTCCTTTTCAATCCATGTGCTCTTAATTTATTTGTTTTATCTTAGAGTCTCCAGTCCAATGATGAATAGAAGGGGTGAAAGCAGACATCTTTGCCTTATTCTTAACCTTAGGGACAAAGCACTAAGTCTTTCACAATTAAGTATAATGTCAACTCTAGAGTTCTATAGGTGCCTTACATTGATAAAGTTCCCTGTTATTCCCAATTTGTTGCATTTTTATCTGGATGCTGAATTTTTAATAATTTTTCAGTTTTCTGGTTCTTGAGATGATCGTGTTGTTTTTACCCTTTTTCTATTAATATGTTATACTATATTGATTTATTTTGAGACATTAAAATAATCTTGCATTTTTGTGATAAATCCTACTTGGCCATGGTGTATCTCTTTATATGTTGCTGGATTTAATATGCTAATTTTCTTGAGGGCTTTTGCATATATATTAAAGGGAGATATTTATCTGTAATTTTTTTTCTTTTTGCTGATTCTTTTCACTCATCTTTGGCAAGCTTATTCTATGTATAACTTCTTTCCTGTTTTGTTTTGTTTTTGTAGTTTTCTTTTCTTGGGTAACTTTATTGGCTTTAGTGTCGGGATAATACCAGCCTCATAGCATTAGGAAGTATCTCTCTTCCTCTAGTTTCTCACAGAATTTGTAAACGGTTGCTATTATTTCTTTCTTAACTGTTTGACAGAATTTGCTAATGAAGACATCAGAGCCTGGGCTTTTCTTTATGAATTTTTTTAAAGATTTTATTTATTTATTTTTAGAGAAAAGGAGAAACAGAAGGAGAGAAACATCAATGTGTGGTTGCCTCTCACATATTGCCTACTGGGGACCTGGCCAGCTACCCAAGCATGTGCCTTCACAGGGAATCGAACCAGTGATGCTTTGATTTGCAGTCTGGCACTCAATCCACTGAGCCACCCCAGCCAGGACCCTTTGTGGATTTTTGATTACTAATTAATTTCTTTACTCGTTTGTCTATTAAGATCTTCTGTCTCTTCTTGAGTCCGTTTCAGTAGTTTGTGTCTTTTTAGGAAATTGTCTGTTTCTTCTAAGTTTTCTAATTTTTTGACAGAATATTGTTGATAATATTAAAGTTGGTAGCAATGACTCCACTTTTATTCTTTGATTTGCAAATCTGTGTCTTCTCTCTTTTTTTTTCTTGGTCACACTAGATTCAGGGTCGACATAGTCATGGGCTTAGTGGTCAGCCCAGGATTGGCCAGATGTTCTACTGAAACACTGGAAGTTAGGAAGGCATATACCCTTCTCATAGATCAATTTGTTGGTTGGGAGCACATCCAAATGTGACTCTTTGACCCTTATTTACATTCTGCCATACTTTTTCAGGTCTCCTCAGTGTTGACTGAATAAAATTAACTTTAATTTACATCTGTATATATGTGTGGTCTCCCAGTCAGCCAGTCATGTGGGAGGACATTAGCTAGTTTTTTTGTGCTTATTTTTTTTGGAATTTACCTGCTAATGTTCTGGTTAGTTTACAGGTCTGCCACTCATGCCAACCAGGATTACAACCTCAGGCTCATATTGCAGAGCTTTCAATATTCTCTTCCTAAAATTGCTACTATTACTGACAATAGTGTTGGGTACCGGTGAGAGGGGAGGGTATTTGGCCTCCAAGTCCGCCTGCCCTTCGGCAGCAAGGCTGATCGCTTCAAGGCGAGCCCCACCCTGTTACAAATACCAATTCTACTGAGCTGAAAGACCAGATGCGAACAGCCTCAGGCAAGAATGCCCCACATTCAAGGTTCTTACCTGAAGTTCAGGAAAACTTTTTTAGTAATAAATGCTTCTCAATTTGTTTTTGCCTTTGTTTGATTTCCAGAGCCCTATTTTTTTTTTAAGTAAGTTAAGCTTTATACTTATTTTGGAGGGAAAAGAATTTGCGAGGCTTTTCACTTTGCTGTAATTGCAAAGTCTCATTTTGGCCACCATGCATCTTAGATCTGTTTTCGTTTATTTAGTTTTTGCTTAGCTTTATTGCTAAATGTCTACACATATACCAATAGTCAGGATAATTTTTCACCAGAAAGACACCTCCTCTTTCAATGTTTTATTTTTGAAGTCTTCCCTCCTGAGAGCTTTTATTCTGCTTTTATCAAATAGAAATTAATTGCACCACTAATATCTTAGGTCATCACTTCCTAGGATAAGGTCCTAGGAATTCCCTTCACCTATATACTGATTTAGATTATCCGTGTCATGAATCCCAAGACTTTCTCTCTTTTTGTTTATTCTCTCGTTCCCGTGTTAAAGACAGAGCTGTTTCAGCATGCCGTCCTCAACATGCCTGCGCTGATGTATGCTTCTCTCAAAGTGTTGTTTCGCTGGGTGAAATTTTGTTGTTGTTTTGGGAAGCAGAAAATGGAATTTGAAATAAATAGCCTAAGTGCTAGGGGAAATAGATTGAGAAGAGAGAAGAAAAAGTCCCAGAAATGGAATCTTTTTGTTTTTTGTCAATGATTTAAAAATTCGAATTGCATTCTTTTGAATAGGACAAATTGCTGATCCTAGCCTCAGTGTGGTTTCAAGACCAAAGCAAACGGCACCAAGGAGACATATCACATTCCTTTTACAGAAACATGAGGATTATGAGGCTGATGCAAAAGGTAACAACACATTGTTCAGGGACTCAAATGTTGGAAAAGTTTTAGTTTCAAGTAATAGCTAATAAACTTAATAATCAAGGCATGTACAAAGTTATTGTTTCAGGTACTGAAGGTAAGACCCACCCTGACTCCAGGAGACCATAAGCAGTCCCACCCTTGGGCCTCAGGAGGAATGCAAGTGATCACAATGCTATCTGAGCCTTTGTGCTCCAGGGTGAGACGCCCACCGCCCAGGACACAGATAAAGACCACCATCCCAAGGCACAGATGGAAGAATGGTGCACCTTTCATCTGACTAACTTTTCCCCTGAATTCTAATCCCCTGCCTTACACGTTTCTTCTCTTTATAAAAAGGGTCAGTTTAAAATGGAGTTCTAGATGGTCTGTTAGGGTACAAATCTGTGGTCTTCCCAGATCACCAGCCATCTGAATAAAGCTCTCATAAAGATTCAATCCCTGTCTCTGCTTACTGGGTCTGGTAGGTGACAGGCAGCATGAACACTGGCTTTTCCAGTTTCAACATCAGTATAGATCTTTGTCGAAAACAGGTTCAGTGTGCAAAACTAGAACTTTAACAAAACTTGGATTAGTTCTAATACACAACCTTTGTCAAAAGCATCCTCTAAATATGCTTATCTCAAATCCATTCAACTCTCACAGCCAGGAAGACCTTGGTAGAGCCACGTGCCCTGGAAATGATAGGCTGCTTGTATCATGGACCAGAGGAATAAGTGAAGCAGTGCCCTTGACAAACGATTTTGTCCACTCCAGAACTGCTGACTTAATGTTTTGAAGCAGGATGTGGACAAATTGACAGCTACTCACTTTATAGTCAGGATGCAATTTGATCCTGGCATCTTTCTGCAGCCAGCTCCTGGTTTTGATTCTGTGTATCCACAGTGATGTCGCCCAAGAAAGTTTCCCAGTTTATGAAACACTTTCTGAAAACTCTAAAGGCTACCAGCACTTTTGAAATAGTGAGAAAAAAAAAGTTTATTTGCTGAGCAAAACTTCAGTGGGATGAAACATCTGGTACTGAAAGTGCAGACAGAGTGCCTGCAATGATTACCACACATTTATTTTTGCTTCTACTGTGAGGATGGAAGCTGTACACACAGTACTGAGGCTCATTATGCTCTCCACTAGACTATACTGGCACCAAGGGCTGTCTACCTACGTCCTATATAAAGATTGTCTAATGCAGTTAATGTTATTTTATCAATGCCAGGGATAAATTTATTATCTTTTCAAGAGGTTTTGTCAAAAACTGAAGGGATAATATTAAGTTCTTAATGACACTAACGTTCATTAGATTTCAGAAAATCTTAAAATACTTTTTTTGAAGGCCGGATACATTTTTTGTTGTTGAGGACAGACTATGTGTTTCACTATATTTACATTAACACAAAGATATTCTCCGGACCATTTGAAAGGGAGATTTATTTTGGCCTGGCTCACTTGGAAGATAACTTGGATCCATATAAATGAAGTAAATTATTTCCTTTAAGACAATAGTCAGTGTGTGAAACCATGAAGTCTTAACCATCCTGTAAAGTCAACTGCACCCATAACTCCCAAATATTTACAAACTCCTGAGCCAACCAATGAATAGACAATGAAAGGGCCAAGGCCTGCCTGGCCTCCGCGTTCAGGTCAACTTTCCCCTCTTATTCAATCTCGTGATGTCATGTACTTCTTCTTCATAACACTTTGTGATTGTAATTTTACATTTCAATGGTATTTTTGATGTGTCCACTTGATTCTAATCTCCATTATTCATTCAAATACTACCCTAGGTGTTGCTATGAAGATATTTTGTACATATGATTTAAATCCATAACCAGTTGAATTTAAGTAAGAGACATTATCTTATATTATCTAAGTTGGATCTGATTCACTCAATTGAAGTTCTTTAAAAGTCAAGTTGAGGTTTCTCTAAAGAAGAAATGTGTGGACATCCACTTCAGCCCATACCTGAGACATTCCAGCCTGACCTTTTTGCTAGCCTACCCTACAAATTTCAGACTGCCTAGCTAACCAACACAATCGACTAACCCAACTCTTGTAATAACTTTCTGAATATATATCTTTTACTGACTCTACTTCTCTGGCCAAACGCTGACTTTTATAAAACATTTCTGTGATCTGGGGGTAAATGTATTTTATTCTCTGAATGTAAAGTTCATGAAAGCAAAGATGGTGCCACTTCTATTTATCTATTTATTTATTTGCCAATGATGGTAGCCCATGGTGCATCTAGTACCTCGCTTACAAAACTCACTCCAAGAAATGCTTGCTGAGTGAAAGATCTACAGAGTTCTGTATTTTAAACTAAAAAATAAATCCTTAAATAAAACTGTCTTGGAAGCCCAATGAAAGTACAAAACAGGAAGTCAAAAAAGCTCCTTTCCACCTTGACTGTGAAAATATCATTATTTTTATACTGGTTGAGTAGGGGCAATAACTAAAAACATAATTACTTACTGAGTACTTGTTCTGTGCCAGACACCATGCTACTCGCTATACATATATCATCTCTTAGACCGACTGTATTAAAACCAGTGCCTTTTCTGCTCTTCTCCGCCTTGTCAGATCAAGTTTGCACAACCACGTCTCCAGGAGACCCACATACTCATGTGCATGTGTAAGGGGGAAAACACTAATTCCAACAACTAGAACATGGAGCCATGACCTTTGACCTCTGAAATTACCTCACTAAATTCTACTACCTAAATACCATCATCATGGATAAATGACTCCCCCAGATCCGATTTCCTATGAAGACTTAATTCTGACAGACCCGGATGCATTTCAGAGCAACTTTCTCCAGGACAAGTGGGAAAAGCATACTTCCCTCCCAGGAAATTTAGCAGATGCCTGAAATAGGTAGGGGCAGTCCCTGAAAATGATCAAGATTACTCAGTGCTTCTGGGAGATTAGGTCAACTACGCTTAGTTTACAGTGAACTGCACAAGCCAGTGCATGGTGTTCCACGATTATTAAAAATAATCCATATAAGAAAAAATACACAGAAATAAAATAAAATTTGGAAAGCTCCAGTGGAAACACAGGAAAAATATTGTGGAAAACCAAACAAAAATAATGACATTTTAATTGATTATTTGTAGACTAGCTGTTATGTAAATTAAAGGTCCTCTCCTTGTGAAGGTATCAAGCAAAACCTAAATTTGAAAAGATATAGGCACAGATAATCTACTTTTAAATCTTGGTTATTGTATGATTTCTTTCTCTGTAGCTGAACAACGACTTAAGAAAAATTATTTATCATATTAATAGCAAATGTTTTCACAATTTTAAATATGTTCTGGGCAGCCTTAGTTAAATTCCATTCTTCAAACACAGTTCAGGCTTTTTGATACCAACAAAAGAAACAATCTATAGGATATATAACAGTAATGTTTTTGGTCTTTCCTACACGGAAAACTATATTTTTTCTGGTCTTAAAATAAGCTTATTACTGGTTTTCTTATAAGGGTTAGAAAAAATCCACAAAATACCAGCCCAAACAGAAAACCCATTTCTCTCCCACTCTCCCCACATTGCCCGGAGCAGTAACACAGGTCAGCATGCTTGTGTGTGTGTGTGTGTGTGTGTGTACGTGTGTGTGTGTGAGATATGTATTACATTGCTGCTTTTCCTAGAAGATTTTTTTCATTTATGTCTAGTTATACTGATTTAATTCTCTAAATATTAGTGAAATTGAGGAACTAATCCTGTTGGACACATAACTTAAGCCCAAGCGATAGCTCATGATGATATTATGATCTAATAAGCAATTAGAGACTAAAGGATAATATTACAGTCAAGTCACAAAATAGATATTGTAATGAAAAATTTAAACTTATGACCATGGCATATTACTTTTACTTTTTTTGCTATTTATGTACTCATATTGGGTTGGAATAAATATCAGATTTCTTTGCAAATACAGTCTATTAAGTATTATAACTATACTCTTGCCAAGTGGGGACTCATGGTTAACTTTTATTTCTTGGTATCCTATGAAAAGAAAAACTATATATGAGCTTATTTGAAATCTTTTCTTCCATTTTTATTAATAGCATCCCTCTAAAGTGTGTAAGTATTTCTTTTTATTAATATTAGGATGCTTTTTCATAACTTGTCCTAAATCTCACCTCATAATGTTCTAGAATGTAAGGCAGCAGGCAATAGATGATGATATTAAGACACCACTGAATGCTAAGCATTGATTAGAAGCCTCCCTAACAGCACTGCCCCGAGAGCCTAGCATGTAACTCTGGCCCTGCCACCAAGGGCAGGGCTGGGCACACTACTGCCCATGAACTAAATGTAGCCTGGAGTCTAATTTTGGACAGCTTTCCAGCTACAATGGGCTTTACATTTTTTTTAAATAAACATCATAAAAGAATATGGAACAGAGACAGCATGTGGCATACAAAGCCAAAAACATTGATCATGTGGCCTTTTAGAGAATTTTGCCAAACCCTGGTCTAGATATCACAATATTGCCAGGAAAAGGACATGCACCTATGTCCAATAACTGGTGAGAAACATAGGATCATATAATCAAGTGCTAAAGTGTAGAGAATGGACTGAAGATAAGACTTCAGAGGAAAGAGGCACCAATCCTTGTGAGCCAATGTCCCTGCAGAGATTGCCTCTGGAACTTCTCTGTGGTCATGAAGGACCTTGAGACTCATAACCATGCAGATTCAGATTCAGCAGGTCTGGGACAGGCTCAAGGTTCTGTATCTCTAACAAGCTACCAGATGATGACCAGGTTGCTCGTCTCCACTCTACAGTTTGAATAGTGAGGACTTAGAGGACAGGGAGGGCTCGGAAATGTGAGCAGTAGTAAAGGGGCTGCCTATTGATGCACTCAGGAGCCATGGTCACAGGCATAGGAAAACAGTTCAACAGAATAAAGGTACCTGTGTGTTCCATGCACATCTTGCCAATGAGATGACAACTCCTTGGGCTCAGTTTTCCCTAATGCTGTTACCCAGATTATTGACACTAGACCAGCGCCAAAAGAGTTCCTTGCCTTCATGTGAAATATACCAACCATTGTTTCCAATAGTCTGAACAACATGAAAAGCCCTGTTGAAAGGAAAATTTTCTTATGTTAGGAACTGAATTAATATGAGCCGAGTTAGTTTTGTAATAAAGATTTTGCAATTACACTAACTTCTTGCCTATATATTTTTTACACTCAAATTGATTTAAATGTTATTTAAAGCTTTAATATATTTTAAATGCTGTAACTTCATTCCCAAACAATCAAAGCCCTTTTCAGCTCTGGCCAGAGTACTCTATACGAAGACCCACTCATCCAAACAGCTGTCTGTCTCTAGGACAATTCAAACATCCCTTAGCATGTATTTGGCTAGGCTAGCCTAAACACTATTAATAGTTGTAAAAATTTTAAGACTTCATTTTTATTGCAAAATAAAAAAAAATTGTAATGTCTCAGGTACAGTGTAGCAGTGTTTAAAGTTGAAATTGCGGTGACAGAGTAAATGATATGAATACTGCTGCTTGGCGAAGAGTCAAAGACCATCTTTAAAATCAGGCCATCTTCCTGGCATTCATAATATAAAAACCACAGATAATGACTAAGTTCCACTGCAGCCAGGAAAAGGAAAATTATTAACCCTGAATAAGACATTTTGGGGCTGCTCAGATTTTTCCCCCCAAGGTTTCACTTAAAGCAGTAAAGAAAAATGTCTTTGCAAATTACCTCCATGACACCCACAGCCATTATTTCTGGGTTGATGTAGGCCTAATGAGGTTTGGTACCTAAAATGATCAGTGGGGTTGAATTCAATTAGTGGTACTGCTAAGTGGTACCTGCAGAAAGCGTGGTGTGCAAAAAATATGCCCACTTCAGAATTGGATAACCTGCTTCACTTCCTTCTTCCTACCAACATTCACAGACTGATCTCCCAAGAGTCTTTTAGTTTAAAAGGGTCCCTTCCTACCAGAGAGCTCCCTTTCCCAGCAACGTTCTAATTTCTCAGCCCTAGTAAATGGCCCTAGGCTTTCTTTTCCTTTAACATTTAAAGCCTGGCTTCATTTTTAAGCCTTTGAACTATAGTGCAGGATGCTCTAGGTCCAATTTGAGCTCAATCACTGAATAAAGAGGCTTCAAACTAATGAAAAGTTTGAAAAATAGGCACGATGAGTAGTCGTGGGCAGAACTGAAGTTACCTAAACTGGGGGAAGGAGAATGAGAGGTAAGGAACTCACCAGTGTGCTGCAGCCAGCTCATACTAACCCTTAAGAGCCAATCGTTAATTTTTAGGAATTTTGTGGGCTCATTGCGAAACACAATCATTAATCAAGAATAAGTTACATAAACTTATATATTATAAATAAAAATAATACAAAGAGACACGAAGAAACTTTTGGAGATAATGGCTAAGTTCAAGTATCTTGATTGTGGGGATGATTTTAAGAAACATATTTGGTACTGTACAGTGACTTCTAAAACACTGAAAACCTTGTTCATTCCATTATGGAATATTACATAGGATTTAACATAAATCTGTTCTTAGTAATTAAAACCTTCATTGTTCTCATGGTATTTATTATTATATAGAAAGTGGTGGAAATTTGGAATCTCTATCTCAAAGGATGGAAGCACTAGGTCCGCTAATGAGTGACCTTTGTCATGTGTCACTGAGAGCTCCTCTGGTTCATGGTGGCACAGTTGGGAACCTGTCCAACATACTCAATAGGTCAGGTGTTGGAGCTGAGAAAGCCAATGGCATGCCCGATCCAGAGTTTGAGGCCAGTGGGAAACTATTTGCAGGTTGAGAAGGTAAGGGAATTGTGGAAAGTGGTAAACAAAAAGTTGAAACCAACATTCTGGAGTCTGGGTTGGAAAGACAAACAGAGTCCAAATTTTCTAAAATTTTAGGTCTTTATAAAAATGGTGAGACAAGAAATGTAAAAAGCAAAGAAAAAGGTGATTTCAGATGACAGCCAGTGCCCACCATAAATTGTTTTAGTTTCAAATGAATCACTAAAATATCTCAGTTCCCAACTCCATTTTTAAATGAGATTCTGTTATATTCTACTTTGAACTTTTCAAAGTAATATTCCTTGAACTCATTATAAAAACTGTTCAAATCATTTATAACTAAGTGTGATTTCGCCCAAGTTTACAATAGTCGTCTTATCCTTAAGAATGGCTTTCACACTATGCTTTGCAAACACCATGTAGAATAAAAGCATTTTTGCAGCTGGCATTACTCTGCTCCCAACTGGGACCTTCCAATAAAAACTAGGAAACAATTCAACTATAACCCTTGATCCCAAGCTTTGTTTTAGTTCAGGTTTTTTTTCTTTTATAAACATGTTTCTTTTATTGTATTTTTTCCCATTACCATTTATCCCCTTAATACCCTCTTCCACCTCCAGCCCCTGTAGTCATTGCATTGTTGTCCATGTCCTGGAGTCCTTTTTCTTTCTTGCTCAATCCTCCCACCCCCTGACCCCTCCTTAGAGCTGTCAGCCTGCTCTCAGTCTATGACTCTGTCTCTATTTTGCTTGTTAGTTCAGTTTTTATACGGAATATAAGGAATACAGACTAACTGGCATTAGCTGAAGGAAAGAAAACTTACTGTAAAGGGTTTTCGTGGAAAGAAATGATGGGAATTACAGTAGACTCCAGTTCGGGGGCGCTAGAGCTGAATGGGTGTTGTTCAGTTTCTGGGACATGGCCTATGGATGTTCACTTCAGTCGTTCTCTGCCTGTGTAGCACTGCGGCTTCTTTCAGTGCCACTCTCAGTAGGCTTCCTCATAGTTTCTGGCCCCCTGTGGTTTTGCACAAGGCCCTCTAGCAAATTCTTACTTCAGATCTCTAACAGTAAATATGATTGTCTCCATGTATCTTTTGTGACAGTCAGGTGGAAAAACAGCCTGTAGATTGGTTTCCAAAGTCAGGTGCTCACCTCTAATCCATTCAGTTTTACCTGCTTGGGGCCACCTGGTGGGATCTAAGCCACAAATGCAGCAGAGACTCTTGATGGACCAGTTCCCTCAGAAGAGGGATAAGCATGATAGGTGATTTTAATTATAATCGCTTGCAGGTCAGAGCTGAGGAAAAAGGAGCCCAGGTGCACTTTAGAGTATATTTGAGAAACATAACGAGACTGGAAAAAAATGCTCTACTCATTTTGTTACCTGTTCAGGTCCTCCCATTTGTATTCTGATGGATTTATAGCTGAAGCAGGGCTCTGTATACATACTGTGCTACGTAACAGCACATTATGATTTTTATTATTTTTTATTTGAAACAAAGACTTCTCACAATTATCCATCCATCCAGCAGATAGTATCATTGTAACGCAAGTGACAAGGCAATCACTCCACAAAAAAGCTCCTTATCAATAGACTCTCAATGTCTCAATGTTTTACTTAATAAATGCTGTCAAGTTTATGAATAATTTCTGCAAGTAAACAAATGAGAGTTTAACTTTGATTTATTAAAATGTTTTTCACCGTATGAAGCCTTACTTACATGTACATATTACTCAAATGCCTAGACATGCTAAGTTTTGGCGTTTTTAATCATATATTACATTCAAATTTTTACAACTTTTATTTATTAAGAGCATTTTATCAAGGAGTTAATTGTACCATACTTATTCAGGAGTTATGTTCAGGAAGTACATTTAATTTGAACTACATTAGAACTGTAACAGATTGTGCGAATTAAGTGACTTTCAAGCTAAAAGTTATGACAGTTTCCTACCATATAATGATTACAATTATAGCCATCCTGGGTGTGCTAAGGTAAAAACACATGACTGTTCTTTGGACTCAAGTTGTTCCTTTTTACAATGGTTACTTGGGTACTAGAGAATTTGGACAGTTATGGGAAATTATTCCCTGTTATTTTATTTGCAGTATTACTATGCTTTAAAGGATTACCACACAGTTATTACTCCTATAGGCATTATAAAAATTTTCAAACTTCAACTATTTTCTAAGTGCACATTGGGTATTTTTCACGATTAATTAAGTCTATGATGCCATCTATTTAATAATGTGTTGTAATGGACATTCGACTTCTTTTTTTCTGCTTTTGGGAATCTTGGTCAGTTGAGAGGTAGGAGAAATCCCCAAGAGAAATAACAGTATAGCTACTACTTTAGAAAACTGCAGCTTCAAGTAGTTAATTTGAATTTTAGAAGATGTTACCTCCCAAGAAGTCATATCCAGTTATACATGTGTAAAACTAAACGCTGGTTTAAAAATACGTAGATCAAACAAAATCATGGCAAAGGCAATAGTAGCAAGCCAAGGACTGAAGAAGAACAGAATTAGTTGGTCACAATGGTTGGTGTAATTGCTAGAACTGAACCTCAAATTCAGTTGTAGGATTCCTGCTAGCCAAAGTGAAGAATGAAAACAGAGTAAATTATAAATAAGAAATACATATCAGTTTCTTGACGTTAACAAAGATATTTGCCTTACATTAAAAATTTTTAATGTTTGTATTGATAAATATTAACATACATACAGAAAAGTACACAAAACAACATGTTCAGCTCAATGAATTATCA
Source organism: Carollia perspicillata (assembly GCA_004027735.1). Classification (NCBI taxonomy): domain Eukaryota; kingdom Metazoa; phylum Chordata; class Mammalia; order Chiroptera; family Phyllostomidae; genus Carollia; species Carollia perspicillata. The sequence goes on along the minus strand of PVKM010004868.1, from coordinate 36,714 downwards.
CAAAATTAACAACTAGAATAAGGCAATGAACAAAACTCATCACATACTCCCCCTTTCTCTGCCCCCTTCTGATCTGCAAAAAATATATTATTTGTTGTGCTGCAAAATTTTAGTAATTAGTTTATGTGTGCCATGAGATGAAAAGAGTTGAAAGTCACTGCGTTATAGTATTTTGTAGAAGGAAGAGGTGAGAGCCTGGTCTCCTTTGCTCAACTTTACATGTTGCAAGGAGCTGTAGTTTCTCCTTTTCATTCCCATGTGGCATTATGTTGAACAAATACAGCTCAATATACTTATCTACTACACTGATCTACTGCTGAAGCGCCTTTGGTTTGCTTCCAGTTTGGGGTATTTTCAAATTTTACTGCTAAACGCATTTTTATAAAATGTATCTTGATACACAAGTCCATGCATTTCCATCTGTAATATTCTTAGGAATGGGATTACTCGATTAAACTGTTTCTGCGATTTTGAATGGATTTGCATTGAACCCATCCGAGAATTGACATTGTAACAATATGGAGTCTTGCAACCTATCAACATATATTAATCCTACTTTTATATACGTGTTCAGTACCTTTCAAACATATTTTATTTTCTCTCTGTAGGGGTGTTGCAATCTTTGGTTAAATTTATTTCTAGTTATTTGGTATCCTGTATGCTAAAATAAATTGTATTTCTTCAAAATGTCCGTGTTGCTTGTTACTAATCTATTGAAACACAGTTGATCTTTGAATACTGACTTTGTATCAGCTACTTCGTTAATCTGTGAATTTAATGTTTTTTCCTACGTTTTTTGGATATTTCTCTGCAGGTAACTCTAAGAAAAAACCTTTCTTGTCTGATCTATACCTTTTATTTCTTGAAAATATTAAATCCCACAATAATCTGAATTAGTCATGTGCAAATCTAGTTTCAAATTGAATAAAAACATGTCAGTGGATTAAATCTTTTTCTCACCTCGTACGTTCTTAGTGTCAGTTACTACGGCACCCTCCACTAGCCCTTGCACTCCTTCTCAATCGGGAGGACTCCGGCTAGAGCCCCGCAGGCTCGGAGAGAGGCTGCTGAAGCGGGGGCCTACTCCACTCGAACTGCACCGCCCCTCGCCAGACGCAGCCAATCAGCGGCTGCCTCTTACTCGCGCGCCACCGGCAAAAATGGCGGCGGCCTAACCAGCTCCGGCCCGTTTTGTAATTCCACTGCCCTACTGTACCTATACATAATGTGAAAGGAGAAACGGCTGGTGGAGGGGGGTCCTAGGCAATGAATCGGCGAAGAAAACTTGGTGACAGCCCTGGCCTGAAGAATACGCCGCGGAAAATGGTGGCGGCAGCAGAGGACTGCAGCTCGGTGGTCGAGTCAGGGAAGAGGCGGCTGAGGTCGGCCCGCAGATCGGGGTTCAGCAGGGCCGGAGATGGGCCTCCCCAGCCCATGCCGCGGCGGGAGCAGCTTCCAGTAGCCGCTTCGTGCAGTAAAAGTAACCCCGAGGGTGAGACTTGGGCAGCGCGGCCACTCTGGGCATCGGCACTGCAGCTCCACAGCCCTCCCAGCTTGCAACTGGGAAACCTGGGATGGGAGTGGGGCTGGCGTTGTCTTTCTCTGGGCTTCTCCCCTCGTGAGTCCAAAATTAACGCGACACACTTCCCCACGGCCCCGACTTTGAGCACTGTCCCGTTAGGTATGATAACCCGCTTGACCCTGCCACACTAGGTCGTGGGGGGGTTACCCGTTTGATGGAGGGCGGGCGGCTAGTTTCTAGGCTATTCGTCCAAGTACTCAGCAGTGGCGGAGCAAGAAGAAATACTTGATCGACCTGCTGCCTTCAGTTTATTCCTAGCGTAATTATTTCCGCTTAAACTTTTGCCCTGACTTGCTTTAGAGAAGGAACCAAGTGGAACGCTATAGGTATCTATATTCTCAAAGCCTTGGTGATGTCTCATCTATTATGAATAAACCGGAAGTTCCTGTGTATAACGCCCCTCAAAGTAGGGCCTCCGAGTATTTAATTCTGATCGATTTTCGGTGTTACATTTTTGAAATTTTCCAGTAAATCCTAGTAGGAACTGAAACTCACGCTAAAGCTTTTTCCTAGAGCATGTTCTTAAAACATGGCTTTTGTTACCCTTACTTTTTCCTTGCTTTACTCCCCTAAAGCAACACCAGAATGAACAAAAACAAATCTTTAGAAATTGTAAAAGTAATACTAGACAAAACTTTCCAAGAAGTGGATCCGTAAAGCTTTTTAGTAATTGGTGTAAGTTAGATAGAGCTGATGAAACCGGCTAAATGACTTTTATTGAGGCTTCTGCTGGAGTGCTTTTGATTGTTGAAATTTGTCTATAAATTACACGTGGTTCCCAAAGCCTCGGAGTTCCAGTGGCAAAGAATGGAGTGACTGGAGTATACCGCGGGGATACAGTATTATACGTTCACAGACCTACTAGATTATCTTAAAATACTTGATATTTACAATATTAAATATGAGAAGTATTAGGATTTTTTATGTGAAACACTTAAGTGGTGAAAATTTACATTAATTCATACCTGGGAGAAAGCTATATAATTGTACTGTAAAAAGTAATCTTGTTAAGAGCTATTATTTGACATTGGGGTATTATGAAGCAGTGCTTTAAAATGCAACATTTGCTATTTTAATCTTATTTTATGTAGAAAAGTATGAAACACCAAAGAGAGTGCTGAAAATGGATTTATTGTCATCTACCTTCAGTTCTCCTAACGATCCAGATGGACAAAATGATATCTTTTGGGATCAAAATTCTCCAATGACCAAACAGTTAGGTAATTTGTTATTAACATTTTTACCTGGGTTACTATTTGAGGAATGATTAAGATTTAACTGTTGAATTTGAATGAGAGAACATCAGGAACTTTTTACAATAGATGTTTTTTGAGAATCTTATCCAATTGTATTGCTGTAATGCATGCGGGAAATCACAGTGCATAGTGATCTAAGCTATGCCAATTAAAATTGTTTTCTAAGAAGTGACCACTATTTTTTTAAATAGTTTTTTTAATTTACATTTATAGAACTATGTTTGTTTTTTTAGGTAAAGGAAGAAGAACAAAGATTTACACCACAGATAGTGATGAGATCTCACATATTGTTAATCGTATTGCTCCTCAGGTAAATATCACTAGTTTTATAATTCATTTTATGCCACTAAGTCCTTGTACAGTTCATTTATAGGAAAGATGTTTCATCTTTTACAATTCTCTTTTCCAAAAAGAGCAGCAGGTATTACTTCTACCTTTTCTACTACTGAAATTCATACTTTGAAAAAAAGAAACAATGTAAAATCAGTAATATATATTTTCCTAAACATCATTATCTTAATTTAGTTTTTTAGAGTGATGATTTTGACTAGAGCTTTGTATTTATTTTGTTTTTAATATTGTTTCACAATATATAGCATCATTTTCAAAGTTACTAAAATAATAAAATTAGACAATAAAAATTTAAACTTTTAAGTTTTATGTGATTGGTAATTGTTTACTGTATAGGGCAACCTTTCCCCTTTGAAACTGCTCTTAATACAGCCGAATTACAAGATCATCAAGAATCATTGTAAAGGTGGAAAAACAGTGTATTCGGAGTTAGTTCCCTGACCACCTCCTACACTGGGTCACCCTCAGCAAGTCACTTTAATCTCTCAGAACTTCAGTTCATTCAGGCATAAACTAGAATTACTTGTCTTGCTTTCTTTATTGATATGACTTGTTATATTAGATAACAAGTCTTTGTAAATGATAGAACTCTATACATATAAGGTTTTGTTAAAATGAATTATGATAGTTAAAATTATTTACTGTAGTAGAACCATCTGTAAAAGTTTCTTTTTATTTCTTGTACTCTTGAGTAAAATAGAAATATTAAGTCCATGTCTGTTCTTAACCTATTTACTCTCCTTTTTTTTCCTTATTGTACAAATTTAAATCCAGAAAACGTCCAATTTTTGCTTAGCGTCTTCTCTGTAGGAAGAACGGTATTTTTCCTTTACACACCCATGGATAGTGACTGTCTTGATCAAAAACAATAGATGGCTCTGACCCAAACTGTGGTTACACGGAATCACCATAATCCAGGTGGAGGAGGCAGGAAATAAAGTTTTTCTTAATGGCTATAAAATATCCAAAATTACAAGTGTGATAGTCAAAACAACTCTGTTGCTACTAGCTCTCTACATTCCATGTTTGGCATGTCATAGAAACTCATTTTCCATTTGGTTCATTAGTTAAATAGCATTTATGCCATAATACTACTTACTTCATGAGTTCACAATAGATCTTCATTAATTGTGGGTTTCACATGAAAGAAGCATAATAAAATGTGTTTAGGCTGGCCAGCCTAAATAGTGATAAAAAGATAGTTCAGTAAATTATTGGACTCTTTACTTAAGTAGACTGGAAAAAAATAGCTCACAGAAAGAAATGGCAACAGTATGCAAGTGGTAACTTGTGCATAAGAAAAAATACAGTGAAATTAGTTGCTTTTAAATGTTACCCTTTTCAACTGAGCACTTTTAAAACATAAATCTTTAGTACTATCAAGGTCTTTTTTAAAAAATGACATGTTTATGTTTAAGTGAGTTGTCCTCAAATAATTACTTGTCACCTTAATATTTTTAGAAATGGCATTTTTTTTTGAGAAATATGCACTCCCATTTTAGTTGGACATTCATTATACTTTTTTCAAGGATACTTTTATATAATGTTGTTTGTTTGAAGAAGGGCGTATAGTTCCCCATCATTTTTGTAACTACACAGTCTGTATTCTTTAGGAGTAAATAATGTGTTTAGATATCTTATTACAGTTCCTGGATTGTACTATGTAATTTTTAATGAAGAAAATTTTCAAATATAACACAAATAATACAAAAATAAAGGACCAATATCTGTATACAATTGGATATATTAAATTATCATGCTTTTATTCTCTAAAAATTGAATGAATATAAAATTACTTGAAAAAAGGACCAAAAAATCCATAACTAAATTATTAAGAATGTTTTTCCTAAATCAAGCTTGTTATGAAAACGAAAGGGAAAAAATATATTGAAAGTGAAAGTATTGCTTTTCTTTTTCTTTTTTTAGTATTTTGCAAAGCTAAAATCTACTAGAATCAACTGAACATCTAAGAAAACAGGTTGTTGATCAATTAAGGATTCTAGTAAATAAACATGTACTAACATCTTTATGTCTAGCGTTTTGCTAGATGCTGAACTGTCATAAGAATAATTCTTAAAGTAACCTATAATCTAGTGATAAGATTATTTTTACCTTGTGTGATATTTATGTTCATTCTAAGTACTATAAAAATAGAGCAGAAAATAATTAACCTATTTGATTTGCTGGTTTGGTTTGTAACCAAGGCATAAACTCATTCTCCAATATTGTACATGATCAAGTTACTGAAAGGCATAGCAAAAATATACAGGACTTAAGTAACTTTTCCCCTACCTTACTTTTTGCATTGGTTTACCCTTGTACTCATCTGTGACTCACTCCTGACGTTAATTCTATCTAACTGTTCTTATTTCAGGTTAACATAGACTGCCAACTGTAGACAAAGATTATAATGGGGATAGGGAAAATTTGGAGAATCAGTTTATTTTTAACTCACGATTTCTGCTAAGAGTTTATTTCTGACACTAATGTTTGTTTTTATGACTATTCTTGTAAGTTGATCAGCTTTCTTTTGATAAAAATGTGCTTTTATTATTAAATAAACATTTGTTAAATAATCAAATTACTAGACTCAAACATTTTTTGAAAATAAATTAAAAATTCTGAATGTTTTATTCCTCGAAACATAAATGTATCACTTCTTGCAACTTGATATTACCGTCCTCCAGCTATTGTTTTGGAGATTGTTTAGTAATTATCACCTTATCAGGCAGAGTTTACTACTTGAGGAAAATCTTTTTTTTTTCTGTAATTTACACCTCCTTTTTTTCCCTCCTGCTTCTTTTTTCCACCCTTTTTGCCAAAGGATGAAAAACCTATAACAGACTCCATGCTGGGTGTGTGGATTGGGGAAGCTGCTATTCCTTGTACTCCTAATGTTGCAAAAGGAAAATCAAAAGCAAAAGTCAGCTGCACAAAGTAAGTTCAAACTTTTTAGTTTTTCTGACATTCAATGAAGTAAATATTTCAATATTCTGTTTTGGTTTTATGAATATATAAAAAAACTTTTCCTTAGTTTTGACATGGAAAATTTTGGTTGTAAAATAATTGTATGTTAAAAATTTCAAGTTTTAACATTATAATATTTTAAATAACAATTGAATATTTATAATAACTCTTAGAACTTTTATAATTTTAAAAATATTTTAATAGGTTAAAAACACAAAATCAAGAAGAAGAGCTTATGAAATTGGCTAAGCAATTTGATAAGAATATGGAAGAGCTTGATGTGATTCAAGAGCAAAACAAACAGAATCATGATTTTATCCAGATGATTTCAGAAGCAGAGACTTTAAATAATAATTATAAAGATAATGTACAGATGCAGTTATTATATGATATCCCCGAAATAAATAATGCTATAATAAAGAAGCCAATGAAAGGAAACACCAAAGTATCTCTGGGAAATTATCAATATATCAGTCAGATGCCATTTGACCAAAATGCTGAAGCAGCTTTTAATGCCATTTTTGACGCTTCTACTCAGAAATGTAGTGGACAGTTAAGCCAGGATCAGTCAGATGATTTTTGGAATACCATTACTACCTTTGGAAAGAAGAGTGTTTTGAAAGAGGAGAAAATCATTACCAACAAAACTCAGGTCACTGAAAAATTGCCAGCTAAACCCCCAACTTCACTTTCTCATCAAGCAGGTACTCCTGGAAGGGCAAAGTCTTATGTGACTTCTAATACTAAGGAGCCGAAAGCTTTTAATAAGCACACGGATACATTTACTACTGGTGATTTTGAGGAAGATTGGGAAAACTTACTAAATAGTGAACCTTTTGTTACACAAAATGTAGAAATATCTGAACTCTTTCTTGCTCCTGAAATGGCCCAGGTTGTTAATCAAAAGGAAATTTGTACCATTAACACGAAAAATGATAAAAGAAACTCAAGAATGAATATAAGTCTAGATGCTGGGTTTAGAGATTCAAAAATTTTACTAGATGTTTCTTCAAAGACACCTACCAGTGTATTAATAGACACCGGAAAATACAGATTTTCACCAGATTCAAATGATAAACCAAACAAATTACTATCCATTGGAAATAAAGTGAAATTTGAGAAATCTTTCAATAAGAATCTTTCAATTCAAGACAAAACTCAAGATTGTTCAGTTGCACCTGATTCGACAAAAGTAAAGGAAGATATTCATACTAAATTTATTTCTAACGTAAATGCTTCTCAAAAAAAGTCCACTATGAACACAGGATATTCTGATGAACAAAAAAATAAGTCCATTTTTAATCAGTCTTTTAAAACACATTCTAATATAGTTCCCTTTGACTGTGCTACTTTGAACAATGCAAATCAGACAAATGCATCCAACTTCCGTTCTTTCTTGGATGATTGGAATGACCCATCATTTGCCAATGAAATTGTTAAAGCATATCATCAATTCGAGAATACCTGGGAAGCTGATGATGTAGAGGATGACTTATTATACCAAGCATGTGATGATATTGAAAGACTAACTCAGCAGCAAGACATGAGAAACGACAGCAAGACATTAGGAAGTATGCTTGAGATTAATAATAGTTCCAAACATGGAGCCAAAAACATGTTTACTACATCTAAACAAGGAAATCAGTTGGTGCAACCAGTGCCTTTGAGTCTGAGCAGTGTTCCAGGACAGCCATCTTCATTGGCAGATAGGTCACAAAAAAATAAATCAGTGAAGATGCAGAAAGGGGAAATTTGTGGAAATTCTCCAAGTTTTGTAGGTACTACAGCAAATGTTGATTGTCTAATCAACAGTCTGCCTTGGAATAATACTGATGTTCCAGTACAAGTGCGTAGTTCCAGATCAGTTCTTACAAGAAGTTCAAATTCGAATGTGAATTCAGATCAAAAGAGTACACAAGTAGCTAGTTACGAGAAGAAGTTGGATACTAGGCCTTTGTCCCATGAGACTATAAAAGATGAAGCTCAGAGTGACCGTAACAGTACAGTTAGATTTTCTAAGTATACGTTTACAAAGATCAAGAATTCTCCAGTTCTTTCCCAGATTAATCAAAATTGTATAACAGGAACTATCTCTGATACCAAAATCACACAGACTTTGGAGAAAAACAGAACTGTCAACTCATTATGTGAGAAGGCTGTTCAACAGCAATCCTTGATGAAACCTGAATCTTTGAAACAACCACCTAAAGGTATGTATGACATCATTTTCTTTAAAAGGTATCATCTTGGAAAGTAGCCAAACTAGTTTTTTTTGTTGTATTAAATCTGCATAACATGTAAGGTAAAAACTGATTAAATAGAAGTCATAAAATGATTCTTGTGAATAATTGTGCTATAATAAGCAGAGTGGGTAACTTGTTTTCAAAAGACTGCTTCAAGTTTTTTACCAACATTTAATACAGTGACAAGCATGTAGTAGGCACTCAGTAAATGTTTGTTGGATGTTTTCTGAATTATATTCTGGAAAATTGTATGTTAGGATATATCCTGTGTGAGACTGTATTTACAAAATATCTCATTGTTTTAGAACTTGAGTAGTCTTCCATGTTTAGCAGAACATCGAGGTAAATAATATTTGAAAATTTAGGGCATTCTAATTAAATACTTCTAGTATAGTAGCTGATATAAAACTTAGTTTTGATAAGAATTCTAATTTACTTACTCAGTACAACCTGTCTTCTTTCATTTTTCCAATTCCTCTTTTCTCAAATTCTCCTTTCCATCAACCAGTTCTATAATATCTACCACAAAATTATCTCAAAATTGTTTATTTTACTCTCTACTGCTACCACCTTTTTCCAAGGCAACAGTTATTGACTGGACTACTGCAGTTTTTTTTTTTACTTGTCCCCTTTCGATTCCAGTTGCCAAAGAGCAGAATAATCTTTCACAAATTAGTAAACATGTATTCCTCTACTTAACCACAGCCTTCAATGGCTAGCCTTTGTATTTCAAATAAAGTCGAAGTTTACACTGATATCTACAAGGCCTGGGATTATCTCTCATCACCTGTCTGCCCTCTTTTTCCCTCTTAAGTACTAAGCTTCACCTGTGCCGTTTTGTCTTTCAGTTCCTCAAAAGAAATAGTATCTTCCCTTGTTTTGGACCTTTGGCTATGCTATTCTCAACTGAAACTACTTCTCAACTTTTGTCTGCACGCCCCCCCAATCCCACTCTTTGGTTGGTGCCTTTTTATCCTTAGGTTTCAGTTTAAGTATTACCTACCCTCTCACAGAGGCCTCCCTTAAACAATCTATAAATAAGTCTTGTTATTCTCCATCATCTCTCTTATTTCCTTCACCTTTTAAAATCATAATTAAATATCGATTACTATCTTATCAGTGAGTACCTACTCCTACCACTAGATGTTTAATAAATATTTGAGTGAATATCATGCAATATAATGTGAAAGGCCTGTTATTCACTGATATCATAGTATTTTTCAAATGGGAATGTCTGGTGTAGCTACTAGTGCTTCTTAGTGCCCGGTACTTTCTCCCAGCCTCATGTCCGCAGATGATTCCCGTGCCCCCACATTCACACACCAAATCTGCCAGGCCGTTTTCCATTTGAAATGCTGTTTGCAAGCACCTCCAGAATGATTTGTGTTCCCTTCCTCTGGCTTACTCCAGTCCCCAGTGCTGACTTCTGTTACAGCATGTACTATACTAATTTGTAATTACAGATTTTCTTAATTAGTCTCCTCACTTGGAGCTCACCTTAGGTTTCTTATCTATTATGTAGATCAGTGCTAACCTGAGAAAGTTTTTTGTTTCTTTTAACATTAAATTATTTAGATTCTAGATAATGCTTTTGTTGGTATTACTGTTAGAACTTTCCTATTTATGTGATCCCTCTCCTTTAAATAAATAAATAAATAAATAAATAAATATATATATATATATATATATATATATATATATATATCCTTTATTTCTCCTCTTCCAAAAGCATTTCTCAGGAAAGCCACTACAGACAGTTTGGAATATATCATGTAACATTTTTTGTGCATATAAAAATGTGTGTGTATATACCTATAGATTTATTTAAATAGATAGAATTACATACTGTATACCCTCTATTTGACAGCTTGGTTTTGCCTTCACTTCATATATTGAAACTATCTTTTTCTGTTTGTACATATAGATTTGCTTCAGTCCTTTTAATAACTACATATTGTGGCATTATATGGATGTAACAACTTATTTAACTCTTGTCTATTGATGGAGGTTTAGTTTGGTTGCAGTTTTTTGCATTGAAAACAGTCCTCCAGTGAATATCCTTCTACATAAATTTCTGCATGCTCTTGTGATTATATCTGTTAATTACTGAAAAATTGATGGAGAATGGTTTGAATTTTGATGGTTTTATACCAAATCTTCCCAAAAAGTTAACATCAATTTATGTTCTTATCAATACTGACAGTGAATATATCTCTACATTATGGCCTAAACTAGATATTTTGAAACTTTAAGAGCTGTCAATCTATAATAATTTTAATATTTATATTCAAATAAGTAAGTAATTGGCCCATACTTCCAAAATGATTATGGAAGTTATATAGTTATAATTTCATTAAGGACTAAATCTCTCTAGAATATTTGATTTTTCCGAAAATTTATATCTACTAACCTGTCTGCATTTATATGAATGAATGATAATCTGCCTTTCAGTTTACTAATTTTCATTTTGGTTGATTTTTTGCATATAATATTCTAATGAATATTAACCTTGTTAGTATTTTCTCTCGGTTCCACTTTCTTTTTCTTTGTTATATAGCAAGCTGTTCTGCAGAATGTCTTTGAAACAAAACCCATTTCAGGGCCTCATTCCTTGAAGGTGGGGCTTGGCAAACCGTGGCCTGTCCGAATCCCTCCAGCCTTTGTGGCCTGTTTTGTACAGCCAGTGTGCTGAGGTGGTTTTCACGTTATAAATCAAAAGAAGAACAATATTTCATGACTTTTGAAAATTATAATCACTTCCAATTTTATTGACCCTGCAGAAATTTGTATTTAAACAGAACCACGTCATTTGTTTATGTGTTGTCCGGACTGTGTTCATGCTCCAATGAACATTTAGGATAAGAGACCAGATGACCCTCAAAGGTTAACATATTTACCTTTTGGCCCTTTACAAAAAAAAATTGCTGACCCTTGCTTTAAGTTAAAGATTAAGACCCACCATTGCTTGGTACCTTGCTATTAATTGAGATTTTGCTATGTACTTTTATTGCAGATTGAGTTAAAGGAAGGGCTGGTGGGAGAAATGGATAACTCTCTAATTCAGGTTTTCATGGTGTGACTTTGTTATATCATTTGACGTTATTTCCCAGAATATCACCAAGCCAACTGTCAGGCCAATTTTAGGGATCTGTGTTCTTTTCTATTGTCATGGATTATTAACCTGTGTTCCTTCCAAACTTACAGTCAATCGAATGTAATGGTGCGTACATGTATTGTGAGTTTCTCATGTTCTCAGCTGTGAGACTAAAATATTAGATAATTAGTCTAGCTAATTTTAAAGTATCTTGTAGTATCTTTCTGTAAGGAAGAGAAAGCTACATTCTAGAAGATAATTAGTTTAGGAAATAAATGGCCTGAGAATCACTAGGGAGTTTACATAAAATATATCTCTCTCACCCTGAACTCCTGCTCCCATCCACATTATACCAAGAAAGAAAGGGGAGACAGGTGATATATTTTAGACATATATTTCCCTTAGTTAACAAGAGAAATGTCTTCTAACAAATTTTGAACCTTCGTTTCAGTGTCAGTATAAATATTTCTCTGCTGACAGTATTACAAATTCTTATTTCTCTGAAAGGCAAATTTTATAACATAAACAGTTTTATGACTACAATACAAGGTCATTTAAATATGTATTAAGGTGATGACCTTAATTTTAAAACATTTAAATGAGGTATTAGGTTTGCTATTTAAAGTTTGATTCTTGTTAATATGATATTTTAGCTCAAAGTGACAATTGTTGAATTAAATTTATTATAATAGAACTCACTATTTTGGCAGAGGTAGAACTGGATGTTTTGTTAAAAAAACTTATTTTTATTACTTAATTTAAAACATTGTTTATAGTATGTTTATTTAAAATATACAATGTGCTGCATAAGAATATATCAGAATGCTTCACATTTTTATACATTAAAAAGATACTCAAATTGAAGATTTATTCAGATACTCTGCTTTTAAAAACAATTTTCTAATGTTTATATAAAATGTGTCCTCCAAGTAAAAAGATACCTGACAGTGAGTTACATGTTTCCTGACGTGCTGGATTTCACTCTGTGATAATAAGATACTTCTCCTGAATGGCTGAGATGAGTATCTTGGAGTTCTATGGAGGTGAATGTGAGCATAGGTTATCTTATAAATACACTATTTGAGGTATTGGTGTCTTTTTTAATTTATTATATTTTAACTACTTTACATTTAAAATCCCAGTTTGTTTTTAGAATGTATTTGTTCAATAAGTTACATAAATTAAGATATCATTATTCACAAGAATTATTTGCTGAATACAAAAATGTACCATTTTTGATCAGATGAATATTATTGTACTGTGAAAAGAGTGCATCAGTAGGGACAGATGGATCAATGATTTGTTTTCTGTTGGCCTGGAGCATTAGATCTGTACTTGGAATCTTGTATTTAGTAGTTTAGTGTGATGTAGTAGCTAAACCAGCGTGGCAGACCTGGGTAATAAAAAAGTAGAAATTAAAACATATTGAAAATGACTTTATAGTCTATAAAACCAGTATCTGTATTTCATTTCATTTTTAGAGGAAGAAGAGAAAAATAGAAAGTATTCTCCAGAAGAAATTCAGAAAAAAAGACAAGAAGCACTGGTTCGAAGAATGGCCAAAGCACAGGCATCGACCATGAGGGCAGCTCCCACTTAGTCCAGTTTCTTCCGTGAAAATATTGGTTGAAAGACTTACATTGATAACTATCAATGATAGGAAATACTGTTTTTTGATTTCTCTGTGAGAAATTTAATGCTGAATTATAAAGCATGGACTTCTACTTTATTTAATAAATTACTGTTTGCATTGGTCAGTGAAACCTTTTCTTGGAGATGTATGTGAAAATAATTGCATATAAGTTTTGAAAATTCAGGAAAGTTAACAATTATCTAGTGAATTATACAAGGGAAGGTAGTTATATTTTTTAAATATGGTGATTGCAAAGTATCTTCAAAGGATAGGTTATCTATTTAAATTTTTATTGTAATAAGCCTTTTCCTAATACAAAGCTTCAACTTCCTAAGTTAAGGAAGACTACTTTTTAAAATAGTTTTTACTTTCAGTAACCGTTCCTTAAACTGTTTCTGAAGTTTAGTTCTTTCATATTCTTGGGAACACAGTTGGTAGGAAATAAAGGACTCAATTTATTTGTAAGGACATTACTGTTTTCATTTCCTAGTCTGAAATAGATTTGAATTTGAATTTTCTAAAATGTGATGTATTTTGGAAACTTTCCACCATTTTTTGAGAAGTTTCATTTAGAAAGAAAGTGGATTGGCTATATATATATATTAAGTAATATAGCATCGTTAACATTTAGAACTGTCAGCAGCTTTGGAGATCATTTGATCCAGCTTCTGTACTGTATGGGTGAGAAAGGAATGCTGTTACTCTGAACGTCGCAGGGCAAGCTCAAGCTGTACTGGGATTAGAATGGCTTCTTTCAAATGAATGCCTAGACAATTACACCATTTCCTTCCGGGTTTTAATTAGCACACAAAGTAACTTGTTTATTGTGGTATTAGTTATTTTATGGTATAAAACTTAAAAAGGTAACTACGTTAAGGACTGTTTAATATGAGGCTCATTGTTTCTTGTGTTAAAGAATGAAGCAGCCCAGCCGCCTGGCTCAGTTGGTTGGAACATCGTTCTGTACACCAAATGGTTGCCAGTTTGATTCCCAGTCAGAGCACGTGCCTTGGTTGCAGATTCAGTCCCCAGTTGAGTTGCTTATGGGAGGCAAACCAGTCGTTGTTTCTTTCCCTTTCTCTCCATGGAAAGTCAGTGGAAATGTGTCCTTGAGTGAGGATTAAAAACCAAAAAGAGTGAATCATTCTAGGGTATAAAAACGAGGTTATCTTTTCTGTGGTTCTATAACTGTAATTTTCCCTTGATTAATTTACTGTCTCTATTAATTTGTTTTTCTCTATTAGTCTTTTTTTTTTTACCTGTTTGGAATTTGCTAAGCCAGAAATAAAATCTAAGCAGAGGGCATAAGGGCAATACGGATGCTGTATTCTTCCCAAGTGGCTTTAGGAGACCTGAGGAAAGTTGTAGATGTGAAATATCTATTAGGTCGTTCACCACTAATTAGGTGTCTTTTACTGTGATAATATTGAAATAATGCAGTGCATTTTAAGTTATTTCAATATAGAGAAATCATTTTGAAAAGTATATTTTCATATATTCGTATACATGGACAGGCAAAAGTAGGCTTACAGTTGTTCATATGGAAAAAGACATGCAGGTTATGATTATTACAATAGCTTTGTTAACTCAAAAGAGTGTCACATGGCCCAGTTCCCTTAGGTACAATATCATAAGTGCTCAAATTGACGGCCCTCAGTATTCACGTGCTTATAGTCTATACTATAACTCTATGCACAGTTTGGCATAGAGTTCCTATTACCAGTTTCTTAGCATGGTTCTCACAACTTTAAACCTACTTTTGTTCATCCTGTACAGCAGAGAAATACATTCTAGGTAAACTTTATTATTTGTTTAAGAAAATACAATAAGCTAAATAAATATAGTCATGTACCACTTGATTGTGTTACATTCAGAGAAATGCATCAAGTGATTTTGTCATTGTCTGAACATCGTAGAATGCAACATTAAGCATAGGTGGTATAGCCTATTATACACCTGGGCTGTGTGATATATAGACTTGCTCTGTATGGAGGAAAAATAATTTACCTTCTACCTTCCTGGGTTCTTGGCTGAGACATCCCTGTAAATAAATTCAGATTAATAGGAAAAAAGCAAAAGTTCAATAGCGTGTATATCTCCTTTACACATCTGAGGGACCCAGGAAAAGTGAGTAACTTGCCCAAATGACTGAAACCACCACCTTCAGCTGAGGACAGAAGACGTTGGGGGCGGCAGAGTAAGTTATGGGAGGTTATCCGAAAAGCACTGCAAACTAGGGTTGAGGTTATTATGTGGATTTAAAGCGTTGCCTTCTGCATTGGTAAGGGTTATTCCCCTCTTCTTGGTACAGGGAGGGAGACACCCTTACGGTTGGAGAGTTCCCTTACAAATGTGACTTTCACAAGGGAAACCTGTACTTGGTTTTCAACACTTCTTCCATGTCTGCTATTAAATTTGTCCAGCCTAAAATAATCCTTATGCCAAAGAGACATTTTGGGATAAAAATTCTGTTTTTCTACAGTTCCTAGGCATGAAACCTGTATAGCATGATACTGGTACTAGACACTGTAGACAACTGTAACATAATGCTAAATATTTGTGTAAAATGTGCTGCCACGTAGAGTTACGAGGACATTGGGCAATAAGAATTTGTCAGCTCCATTAAAATTGTGTGGGACCACCATCAGCTATGTGGTCTGTTGTTGCCTGAAACATCGTTATGTGGCACATGGCTATTAGGTAAGTTTTCTGTGTGAGAAATAAAGAACCGAGCATAACTACAAAACTTGTAAACAAAATTTTTGCAAAGCAAGTCCTACATTATGTGAAAAGAATGATGCATCATGACCAAATGGCACTTATTCCAAGAATGGAATAAGTTGGCTTTTAACATTTGAAAGTCAATGAAATGCACTACATCAACAACTGTAAAAGAAAAGTCACATAATTAATAGATTGGAAAGAAACTTAACCTGATTAAGGGCATCTACCAAAAAAAAGTACAGGTAACCCAATAGTGGTAAAAGTCTGTTTCCTTCCTAAGATTGGGAACAAGACAGTGATGTCTGCTTTCATTATTTGTACTCACTACTGTATTGGAGGTTCAGTAAGGCAAGAAAAAGAATGAAAATTGTCTAGATTGAAAGGAAGATCTGTAACTGTATTTGCAAGCAACGTGATCACCCGTTCAGAAAGTCGATGTAATTATAAAAAAATGCTACTAGAAATACATTTACCAAAGTTACAAAATATGGTACCGATATGCAACTGTAAATTACATTTTATATACTAGAAACATGAAATCGAGGTAAAATACTGTTTACAAATACTTTAACAAATACGGAGTACTTAGAGGTTAATCTAACAAAAAATTTGGAAGACTTGTACACTGAAAAATCTGAAACAGTGTTCAAAGACCTAAATAAATGAAGAGATATACTGTTCTCAAGGTTCAGAAGACTATTAAGATACCAGTTCTCCCAAAGCTGTATAGATCTGACACAATCCCAATCATAATGTCCACAGCCACTTTTTGGTAGAATTGAATTCCATGAAACTGAATTTAAAATTTGTATGAAAGTGCAGAGGACCTAGAATTGCCAAGCATGACTTTGAAAGAATAAAGTTGGAAGACTAACATTAACCAATTGCAAGATTTGTAAATCTATGAAATTAAGACTGGTAGTGGCATCTAAATAGATCAGTGAAACACAGTATATAAGTAGATTCACACATACATGGACAAGTGAATTTTGACAAAGCTACAAAGATAACTCAGAGAAAATATCTTCAATAAATTGTGCTGTAAATTGAATACCATGTGTAAAAAAATCCAATGCATCATGGACCTGAATACAAAAACTATAAACCTGTAAGAGACCCAAAGTTGTTTTAAATATGACACAAAAAGCTATTTATAAAAGATAGTAATGAGTAGGGGTTCACCAAAATTAAGATACTCCTCTTCAGAATACTAAGATGCTCAGAAAGGGTGCCAGTACTCTTCAATGGGAAAAGAATAGTCTTTTCTACAGACGGTTCCAGGACAACTTCATATTGACATGCAAAAGAATTAGGTTGAGTTCCTACCTCACACCTTATAAAAAATTACTCAAAATGGATGATCAGCCTAAATGTAAGAGCTAACATTATAAAACTTTTAAAAGAACACAGTAGACACTGGTTCCTTAGATATGACACAAAAATCACATGACAGAAAATAGTTAATTTGAATTGTATCGAAACTTTAAAAACGTGTGCTTCTAAGGAGGCTATCAAAAAGAAAGAAAGCCCACAATCATGAAAAATCCCAGCATATCACATATTAAGGAACATGTGTCCAGAAAGTATCCAGCCATGCACTATGAGACATATTGAAGAAGTTACAAGACACATTGGACATAGGCCAATGACACCTCAGTCCCCTTCAAAGTAGGCACCTTGGGACCTCACACATGTCTCGTAATCACCCTCAGCTGCCCCATTGCATTTTCCTGAATCTCATCGATGATCTGAAACCTTCCCTATCCAAGGTGATTTTAGTTTTGAGGAAAGTCAGAGTCACAGGGTGCCAAATCTGAGCTAAAGGAGGGGCTGAGTCACCTAGGTGATTAATGTTTTGCTGTAATCTCTGCACCAGGCATCAGACATGTGTGGGTGAATTGTTGTAATGAAGCTGCTAATCACTAGTTGCCCATAGCTGCGACCTTCTGAATTATCCAAATAGTTGCCACAGAGGAATGTTCAAAATTAACACAAAATTTGATGCAGGTTCATTGATCTACTTCCTCAGTCATTTTGAATGTGATGGCCACACAGTACACATGCTCACTCAACAGTGTCTACTGCCCCCACTGACTAGTACAGTGAAGTTGTCATTGTTCACATATGTGCTTTCCAGTCCAGTCTCCTTGACTGCCAGGTTACACAGATGTCACTCAAACTGTTGTTCTATTAACAATGGCTGCACTTTTTATGGACAGACCTCATACATAAAAGAATTTAAGAATTTCAAAGCTTAACATTTTCAGCTGTTTGCTCAGCCAAAAAGAAGTTGTGCAGACATTGCTAATTATTTAAAATACATTCTAAATTAAATTATGACTTGTTTCATTATTGCTTAATTTATTACTATTTGCTTATGCCCTCATTTTCAATTCTGTGCTGGTGTTACAATTCTTAATGTGAGCAGAATAGTAACTGATTTACTTCAGTATAATGTGATTCCTTCTTTATACAAATTCAGTCCATTTCAATATGTAGATTTCTTAATTATCTTGCAGTGGAGGCTTTTGATTTTATTCTTGTAACTCTCATCTACTCCAATACATTGTAAAATTTTACTTTAAAAATATCCTTTTGATATCCAGATATTTGTAGCAGGGTTGGTAGCTGTTAGTTTTTTTTAGGTATCTGTTTTGGTAATTGACTTGTTATGTGTATTCTTGTTTCAGTTGAATTCATTGTCTTAACGCCACATACAATTAGTCCCTTAATTTTTTCTCATAAAGTATTTAGGAAATATATTTAGGAAATATATCTCACAAAGTATTTAAGAAGTACTAAAAATTTAACAGTCAACTTTAAAAAAGGTTTTGTTTCCAAACTTTAAAAGTATGTAAACACACTAGTAACAGATTCATTATTCAGTTTTCCCCTCAATTTTGTAAAATATGGGTAAAAATATTAAAATATTCCAATAACTGCACAAAAAAACATTGTGTAAGTATTGTAATATTAACAAAACAATTGTAGTCTTTCTCTTTTTTAAAAAAACTATTATTTGTTTGTTTGTTTGTTTGTTTGTTTTAGACAAAAGGGAAGGGAGGGAGAAAGAGAGGGAGAGAAATATCCATCTGTGGTTGCCTCTCATAATGCCCCTCACTGGGGACCTGGCTGGCAACACGGGCATGTGCCCTGACTGGAAATTGAAGTGGTGACCCTTTGGTTCACAGGCCAGCAGTCAATCCACTGAGCCACACCAGCCAAGACAGAATTGTAGTCTTTCTTGAGGTGTGTAAGTGTGGTTCTAATGAGTGTAGCATGCAAAAGAGATATAAGGACTATTGATAGATGGTATTCAATATTTAAATTCCTAGGTTTAATACTATATCCTGCAAACAGGTTTGTTTCGAAAATGGTTAAACATAGTTAATAAAATTAAATAGTTTACCCTATTGTTTAAATTTTTTAAATTATAACTCATGCTTTAAGTACAGTTTGATCCAAGGGCTCAGTGATGCCTTGGGGTCTCTCTGCCACATGCCCACTCTCACCTCTGTGTTCCTCTGTTGGCTTTATCTTCAGCCACATTCTCTCCAAACAACGACACAAAAGGATACTAACATTCCCACTTTTACATCGTTTTAAATCTCAGCCTCTACAGGAGGCACCTCTCTCCCCCTCCTCACCCCTGCACCCTACTCACAACCCCAGTTTCCATCTCAGTCACTGAACAAAAGCTCCGACTATCCCTGCTCACTCACAGGCAACCTTTGGGGCAGTGAAATGACTCCTTAATTGACAGCCCCACCAGAATCTGGTGACATACAAGAGGGACAGTTTCCAAAAGGAGATAATGTGAGGCAGACAAAAAAGTACTATTCTTTCCCTCAGTTGGACCTTGTCCCCCCACCAGAAAGAAAAATATATATATAATTTTAGACTTACTGTCCTTTGTTTTCTGAGACAGCAAGAAATAGTATAGTTCTTTCAACACCAGACAACAGTATAATTTGCCACTTTTTAAATTATTGGATGTAGTCTTAATATTTGAGAAAAGACAGAATACTGCTGATGAAAGGGGTGGATTACCTTCAGAAAGTATTACTGAATTCTCACATAACTTCACATTTTTGGTTCCAAGTTGAATATATTCCACATCAAAGTGAGCCAAATACTTTAAGCAAGTTATGGAATAAAACATAGAAACAATCGTATGTGTCTGGGGGGAAAAAGTTCTAAATTTGATGAATTAATCTTAAGATAACAACAAATAATCAATTTAAATGGTGTCATGTGATAGCCAGAAAATATGTAAATGTACCCAGAAACTTCCCAATAAGGTTCACTTATAGAAATCGCGACTTTTCCTTCCAGGTCAACCACGGTCACCCATCAGTATTTTCATTTGTCTGAGGCTGGGCTCCTGACCTTGCTCCTGCTTCTGCTCCGTGTCTGGAACATAAATGTGTGAGTCACGACGCTACTTTATGAACCAAATTGAAAAAGTCAGTCTGAAAACAACCACAAAAACCTCGGGTTTGAAGCATAGCCATCATCTCTTTAAAGGGGAACAAACTAAATGTTTTTCTATTTGTCTTGTTTAGGTAACTATGTTAGAGTGGGAACATGTGACTAAAAATCTCCAAAGATAAACTTTACCCAGTATCGAAAACACCTCTCCGAATAGTTAAACAGCAGCTACTATTAAAATCTTGTATCAGAATTGTTTACTAATTAAGTGATTTAAAATACAAACTTTTAGTTACTCTAGACAGTAAAAAGAACTGCCCAATTAACCCATGTAATCATGAGAGATAACAAAAGTTACTTTAAATCCCTAATTTCTAGCTGTGGGTTGTGTGTATCAGAAGGCAACCAAAACAACTGATAAATCTGTTTATTGTTACACATTCTATTTCTCTTATTCACAGATTTTTATTGGTAATGGCTAGTACCTACAAGAAAATTGTTAAAAAAATTATAGACATTGTGAATATCCTGCCTTGTTCCTGATTTTAATAAGGATGCTCTAGTATTTTTTTATTAACCATATTTCAGACTTTTGAATGATATACATATTCTAATAGTTTTTACTATATTTACCTTATTATTTACCTCATTTTTTAAAAGATCAAGTATTGCTGTTTTTAAAAAGTCTTATTTTCATAATTAATGCAGATGACCATGGCAAATAGTATTTGATATCCCCTAATACCTACTCACTCTTTTTCCATTTATTAATATGTCTCTAATTTCAGTGGGATCTATTAGCTCCTCAGCACTGGGGAGCCACTGTATCGTTTCTGAACTGCTTATGCACAATTTAAAGTAATCTTTCATTTTGTTTAAGCTACTGTTATTTGGAGTATTTCTTACACCAAGGGAACTTTTTGCATAACTAATAAAATGACTATTTGAGTTTCTTGGTTTTCTGCTCTCAATTTTTCTATTAATATTATGTTTCCTAATATTAAGCCATCCTTGTAGTACTAGAATAATCCAACACTGCTCAGTCATATTCTTGTCTTATTCTTAGAATATACAGATGGATTTGGCTTGCTAATATTTTGTTTGGATTTTTTTTCAGTGAAACTGACCACTGATTTTCTGTTTTGTGCGAAATCTAATTATACACTGATATCAATGACATGGCCACTCTATAAAAAGGATTTAGATTAGAAAGTTTCCCTTTTTTACTATACCCTAGAATCATTTAAACAACATGATCATCTATTTTTTATCAAATTAATTTTTGAAACGCTCACAGTCTGTTTGTCAAACAGCTATTTGACAGTTTTATTCATCTTATGGTATTTGGCTGTTCAGTTTTTGTCTTGGAATATTAGAAAAATTCATGAAAAGACAATTGACTGTCTCAAGCAAAACAGTAACAAGGTATTGTGAGGATTATAAAATGTGTAGAATTAAAATATAGTCCAACAATTCTATAAACTATGAAAGCACAAAAATAAAATAAGTTTCTGAACAACACTATAGTGGTACAAAGTTATTTCTGTAAAATGTGATGTGAAGATATTGTAAAACCTGGAGGAATGACTAAAGAAGGAGCTAGACTAACATCGTCGAAACATTTCATTAATCCAGATGAAGGCAGGAAAGGAAAACTAAGAACAGATTATGCAAATGAGCAAATGAGAACACAATGAGCAAGATGTTTCCTTGCCTCCCTTTAGGAAGGCCACCTCTTCTGGGCTGGTACCGCAGGTGAGGCAGTTTATGGGTTTCTCCTTAGAGGAACATGTTGCTTTTAACATTCAGATCCATAGGGCGGCCTGTAACCTCAGCTTACTGATAGGTTCAAGAAAAAAAATTTTTTTTAGATTATCCCACTGTATCTCATTTTTAGGATGGGAAATCTCACTCTTGTGACTTCCTGTATTCTAAAGAGAAGTGGAACTCTTTTTCAATAGTTTCTGCCTTTTGAATAGTGTACCCAAGTTATTTGGTGTACAGACTCATAACTATTATACTTTCATTTTTAATTTTACCATCTGTTTTTATAAAGTAAACTTTGTCTCATTTAGTGATTTGAAATCTGAATTCATTTTTGTCTGATATTAACATTGTGACCTTCATTTTTTTTTTGTCTTTCACAAGCCTGGGAAACTTTCACTCTTCTATTTTCCTTCTCATTCATGTTGCTTCAGGTTTGCTGTTTTTGTACAGTAAGGAGTAAGGAGTTAGTATAGGAGGCCGTTCCGCGTGGTGGGCCCAGCTCCCACTTGGAGGGGCCGGTGGAGGGCAGGGTCTCTTCCACATGACCTGTGCTCACAGGTGAGTTCTCCTGTGGGGAGTTGGGCCTGCGTTGTGTCTGGGCCACTTGGAGACTTGCTTTTTACTGGAGTTCCCTCACCCTGGATTGAGGCAGTGGACGTTTGCTGCATATCTTTAAGGTAGCTTCACAGGGTCGGTGCTGGGCTTTCTTGGGACAACTTTGGCCAGTTTGGCCACTTTTCCCTTTGCATTTGCAAATGCCCTTTTTTGATGTGATTGGTGGCATCCTCTCCTTTGTTTTCTGTGGGGGGTGGCCGCCTGAAGTGAGCCTGTGCATGATGGATGGGGACTGTCCTCAGTGTGGTGTGCCCAGGGGAGCAGTAGAGGCCTGTTGGGGCAGGGGTTGGGGCGCTCTTTTCTTGAGAGAGTGGCAAGGTGCTCCAAGGCGCCACTCTCCCCTTGAGAGTGGCAGTGCTGTCCCTTTTTCTCCACAGGACTCGGTAGTCCCTGTGAATTTGTCCCTTATCTCATCCACAACACTTTGGACACTGCGGGCCAGTGACTGCATCAAGTTAGGTTTCACTTTCTCTTAATAGATGAATTAACCTATTTATGTATATTTGATCTTAGCTGCAACATTATTTCATGCTTTGCTTTTTGTTCTTATACCTGTTAAAAGCCATCAAATGTAGCCTTTTCCTTTCCCATGTGTATGTTTATTCATTTCTTCTAATATTTGGGAAGTTTATATTTTTGTTCTAGTAGTCTTTGATAATAGGTGTGGGGGAGCTTTGCTCACAGAGCACTCCCCATCTGCTGCGGATGAAAATAAGTCTACCAAGACCTGATCTGCTCTGGGAGGAAAGGTGGCTAATCTCTCCAAGGAGGACCGGAGCCTGTTCCTCAATGGGCTTTTATTGGGTTTAATTTGCGCAGGAATACAGATAAAGATCATCAGTCACTGTCAGGCAGTAAAGATCAAACAATAGATAACATTCAAAGAACTATGAAGTCTTATTCTGAGTCAGGGTCAGATAACTAAAGGGCCATAAAACTTTAGGGAACAAACTCATTTCATGCTTGGACCCTTGTCATTTAAATTGAGGGTATTAGCAAAGCAGGTATCACGGGATTTTATGCATTCTTTCTTAGGCCTTATCCCCCAGGGGAACCGCCCATTTCTGCCCAGGGCTGCACCACCCACCGGCATTGTTTCAGGTTTAAGGCAGGCAGGGGAAGTAAGGCAGCCAAGAGATTAGGAAACTTTTCTCAGACAGAAGGAGGACTCCCAATACATCAAAGCCGAGGGTCCATCACCCCCTTTTTCTATAGCCTCCCAAATCTTTCCCTGATGGCCCCTTCTCAACCATGCCTGTCTTAGATAGTCCCTCCCTTGAAGAATCTTACCCATCATTGGCCAAGCAGTCATTCACCCAGGGCCAAGCAGGGTGAAGTAAAAGGGGACAGAGGCAGCACCCCTGCCAGGGAGATAAGCTTTGTCTCCTTAGTGGTTTATGGTCCCACTCTCATGGGGACCTTATGCTTTTTTAAAATTTCTTTTGGTATTTGATTTGCAAAAAAAAAAAGGTGTTTGTGTTATTATATCTCTTACTCAGCCTTAGCCGTGGGAGGTTAACAGCTTCTGAAACCAGACAGGGTCGTTCCCAACTACTGTTCCTAAGAACATCATATAATGTTTTAATCCTTCATTTTCCTCTTTCTTTAAACATACCTAAGTTATCATGCACCATGATAAATTATATTTTCTTTTTTTCTCCTCCATTCTTCTCTATCATCTGACTTTTCTATTATGTTATCTTTCATGTTCTTAACTTGTATATATGTAATTACACCTCTAGTAATGATTTGTTAGCTTTTAATGATATGCTTTCATTTACAGCTATTAATGAAGGAGGAACTGGAAAACTTAGAATACTTCTCACCTTCTTTCTCATTGTTCTTTTCCTTTTTGTCAATTGTATTATTTCTGCACTGGGGCATGTGACATTTCTACTCTCATTTTGAAAGTCTAATCCTACATCTGTTTTTACTCTTCAATGTTAATGGAATCAATGCTCCACATCAATTAGCCTTTCTCTAGTTTTTCTTATTCTAGTAGATTACTTAGAAAGGACCCATGGGAATAACATTTTCTGAGTTCTTATAATTTTAGTATTTCCTAAGTTCTGGCATATTGCTTTATCTTTTTAAATCATAGTTTGCCAAGGTATAAAATTGCTAGTGCTGCTCTCCCCCTCATTTTCTTGAGGATTTGTAGAATTCCTCTGCATTATTTAGCTTTGAATTTTTCTATGCAAAACATCGCGGCCAGCTAGATCCCCCCACCCACACCTCATGCCTCCAAAGTAACTTTATCCTTGTTGCCTCGTTGCCCAAATACTTGAGAGTTTTTGTTATTGAAATCCTATAAATGTGCTAGGATATGTCTCTTTTTTTCTATTTTAAATACCTATTTCTATGTGAATCCAAGTCTTTAATTTCGGTGAAATATACTTATACTATATTGTAAATTACTTGTTCTTTTTCACTTCTTTTTTCTTTTAGAACTCTATGCAAATTCTGAGTCAACTTGCCTCTATTTCATTTTACTTCTTAATTTCAACTTTATTTTCTTTCCTTATTTTTATTTCATTGTCTGCAATCTTTTCTCCATTGTTCTTCCTATTTTGCCCCTGTTTTTGTGAGGACTTTATTCTTTTTTCTCTCACCTTATAATTTAATTTATGTTTCATCTCTTCCTATTATCTCATGATTTCTTTCCTGAGTTCTTAAATACCTTTTTCATGTATTCTTCATACAGGGTATTGCTCTGTTGAGCTTTTAAAAATTTCTAGTGAAAAATTTGGTCCCAAATTACCTGCTACCATAGGCCATTTTTTATTTCTGTCTGTTTGCAATGCATTTTTATTTGTTTCCACTTGTTTCTGGTTTTTGCTTGTAGTGTACCCGTGTGGCTCTGGTGATTCTTTTTTTCATTGCCCAACTTTACAGCAGATGAGCTTCCTAGGGTCAGTTATTTTCAAGAGTTTTGTGTGTAGAAGACTTTGTGGCTATTCCAGCTTAGCTGGAATAATCTTGGGGACCCATGATTTTGTAGATGAGTGTGTCTAGCCTTCACTACTCAAAAGTCAGTGAAGCTAGGCGCTATGGGGGTGTTTCCCTATGCTTCATCTCTGCTCCCATTCAGCATTGGGAAACACCTCCCTGGCGCCTTCTGCCTGCAAATATAGCTCATCTGCACGACTCCTCATGTGTGCCGTCATTTTGATTCTCAGAAGTAAACCAGATCCAAAGGAGTTTCTGCCCCCACATATATATTCTGTTTCCATTGTTATGTCAAGGCATTGAGATTTTGCATCTCAGAGAGTGCCCTTTACATTTAAGAGTGTGTTTTGCTGATTTCTGAAACCTGAAGCTACTACACTCTGTCCTGTACCTGTGCACACATCCCTGTTTGACTTCCACTCTCATGGGGACCTTATACTTTTATTTAAAGTTTGTTTTAGTACTTGATTTGCCAAAAAAAAAAAAAAGGGAGTTTGTGTTATTATATCTCTTTCTCAATGTTGCTTTGTGTGATTTTTGGGGAGAGGGTGGGGGAAATGGGAGAAATGCTGGCTTTATAGAATCACCTTCATTTTTGATGCCAGTCTTTTTGAGACATTATAGTTAACTCTGTAGAGGTTATCTCCATCGGCTTGTTCCGATTTACGGAGATTATTAAAGCATATTTCAGGAAACACAGTTTTCAAACCCAACTCTAGTTGAGTGTGTGTTTGTTTTTTGCCTGTTTAAGAATCTCTCAGTTACATCTTGGACTTCTCACTATTTAGGTCACAATTATTTCCTCTTAATTTTCTTAACCTGTCAAATGTTTAGACCTAAAATATGTAATAAATGAATTTAGGTAACATGATAGCTATGTTTAATTGTAGCCAGTTTTATTTCAACTGTCAGGGGACAAACCTCTCAGCAGTGTGCAGATTTAAAATCTATACTTTCATATATTTTGCATCAATACTCCTAGAGCTCTACTGCCGGATGCAGGTGTCCATTCATCAGTCGAATCGACAGTTAAAGCGTTTGCTTTCTGGACCTGTTTGCAGACTATAGTTTTATTTTGACTGTGTTGACATGTGGTGCAGCAAATGTTTGACAATTATGTAACTAATTTATTGCATTTTGTTCTATCTTATAAAATTAGTGGAAAAATAGAAAATAAAAGTGCTAAACTGTGATTTTAGAGGAAATAGATAAAGCCCCTTTTTAAAAATGTGAGCTCTTTATAACTTGCAGAGAAAAGAATTTGGCCTAACATGAGAGGAAAAGGAGACGCGACTTGACCTGAAGCCAGGAGTAAGGTTAGGGTACAAATGCACGTTGTCAGGTTCTGTTCACTTTCAGCCACAGGGTAAAATTTCGCTTTTAAGTGTTTTAGCATGGGGGGAGATATTCTGGATTTCTTCATTGGTGGTGGTAGGGGAGAAGTTCTGAGTCAGTTCTGTTTTGGTCTATTAAGCATTATTATAAGCCCCTATAATGTTGCATTAGTTCATCTGTACTCTGGCTATCATCAGAAACACTGAAGATAACCAGAGTTTCTGTTTTGTCTTGAAGTGTTTCAACTTTACCTTTCCTCCCTTTACTTACACTGCTGACACAGTTTTTATTTGTTAGTCTAATCCATTTATGGCGGACAAGGAGGATTACAGAAATGCCCTGAAGTGCCAAGATGTTGAGCAAAGCTTAGTTCTATTTTGATTTCTTTCACTGTCCCTAGATGCAAATTTTATGTTGCAATTTGTTGACTAGGTCTGGTGTAGATCCCAGAAAAGCACTTTACACACACATACAAATTTCAAGGCTGTGCTCTGCAGTGGAGAATCATTGGCCTAAAAACTTTAGCCTCTGACTTGAATTAGTTAACATTTCCAAAGAGCCTCTGCTACCATAGAAGCATCTTATTCTTAAAAGGTAAATGAGCTGAGCATTTATTTCTTCAAATTAGATGATGGGAATCTGAGTGACAAAAGAGCTAAGGCTAACACCACTAAATAAGCAATTGAAAACAGCTGAATTTTCTAAACAGGCAGTAAAAAATCTCTTCCTTGTGACATCTCAAGGCACAGAAGCCATGTCTTTGAAGCAACTCCTTTGTAGCAAAAGGTTCCCTTTTCACTCCATCCTTTTCAGGATTGTGGTTTGTGGGGGGCAGGTGGGGGAGGGTAGAGGGAAAGATTTGGAAGCAGAATTGGTAGGGAATTTGAAACCCCGGTGAACAGAGTGAAAAGGGGGAAGAGATTTAAGAACTACAACTGAAATAGCACTTCCTCTCCTGAGAGATCTTGAAGGGCTGCATTGAAAGTAATGTTCGAACTATACGTTTTAATTTTCCTGTTGGAAATAATTTTATGACCTTCAGTTGTAGCCATTTTTAGTTGATTGTCATAACTCTTGGGCAATTTTTTATTAGTTATATTCTGTGATTTAATTTTTCTATTAGATGACATGATAATTACACATTTTGAGAAAGTAATTATGCACATTTTTATTTCTGACAAAGTACGAAGTGAAAACTGTATATGTGAATAAAACTAGATTCATAATGGGGTGATGGATATTTAATCAGTGCCCCAATTCTTTTCATTAAGACAACTGTATCAAAAATAGCAAATGTTTTGTTTGGTGAAATTGTAGAATAATGAACAAAAATGGGTTCCTCTTAATCTTATGGCAATGCAGTAAGTGTCCTAGCCACTGATTGCCCAAAGGAATAACCTGGAAAGATTTAAATGAATACCAGTGTCCGTCTAGGGCTATCACCTGGGCATCAGTACGTTTTAAAAGATTCCCAGATGACTTTAATCAGCATCCAGTATTCAGAACCACTGACATAGGCTATTCTCAAGTACACTTACCTGAAATATTTACTAAGCCCATTATTGTTAAAAATTGAGATAGGCATTATGAAATACAATGAGTCTTAGCAAGAGAAAATCAGATCACTGTTTTGTATAAAGATAAGCACCCCTGTGAAAAAAATGTTTAAATGGACACAGGGTTTGAGCAGAATAGGATATTTGGTATACAAGGTGAAATTCATCAATCACTAGTAAACACTGAGTATAAACTCAAAACCAGTTTATACACCATAGACATCTAAATATGTGTCGGAGAGACAACAAAATCCTTTCTTTCCTAAGGTTTGATTTCCCGATTGATTCCAGATGATCACAAATATATTTACCCAGACTTATCACATTAACAGACATTAATTGGGTGCCTTGTGCATTTTTCACGTAGCCAATTGTTTACTACAAAGCGCATAAAGATGAAGTTGAAAGTTAAAGGGCAGCAGTTTTTAGCTTTTCAGGTTGCTGTAATAGGAGCTGGAAAGAATTTTATGAATGAAAATTCACCTGGTTTAAGTACAAGCTAACAGCCCTCTTTTAGCTGTCGGAATGTTTTCCTAAAGAATTTTGCCTTTGGCAAGTCTCTGCTTTTAGAATAAACCAGATCAAGTTCAATTTTATCAGTGTTTTACTTTGGGCTTGCTGTTTATTTTGCAAGTAAAACTCAAAATCAACAGTTGGGTTTCGGGTGAACATGAAGGCAATTGTGCCCACCCTGCCGGCTCCTCGATGACCCACCTTTGGGGAGCCGTCTATTTGCTATTTTCCACATTTCTCCAGAAAAGCGGATAAAGCATCTTGCATCTTATATAAAAACATTTTTTTTTTTGCTTTTTAAAACAATATACATTTATTATATACATTTCTGAATAACAAAATAAGAGGAATTGTTTTTAACGGAACATTGTAATATCACCAAGTAGACCACATAAATATTACATTTTTCTTTCTTCTGACATTTTGTTCTGTGTGTATATATCTGGACGGGGTTACAAAGTGTGATTATTCACTATCCACAGTTTTTATCCTGGTCCGCCTCCCACCTGGGATTCATCATTTCGTTCATTCCACAGATTCTCACTGAGCAGCACGGGATTCGTTCTCCTTTTAATTTTACAAATGTAATCGTAATTTTTAATGGCTGCCTAAAATCTCATAAGTTCACTTACCATAGTTTATTTCACTAATTTTCTATTATTGGATATTTAGTTTCCTATTGCCTTTTGATCTGTGAAGTGTTTTGCTTCTAACTCTTAGTTTCTTTTCATTGGAAAGGTAATTAATTCACGTGTATCATAAATGCAAACAGTAAGATGGAGTTTATATGAAAAATTTCCCTCACATCCCAAACTTCCAGATTCCTCATCTTCCCCTTATCTGTTTTACATCTTCTCCTTCTGAAACAGTCTGTGTACATACAAACTCCCTTCTTTCCTGTACAAATAGAAGCATGCTGCACACAATGTTTTCAATGCTCTATATAACCCGTCCATGATTAACATTGTTTTGTTACAACGTTGATGAGAAAAATAAAATCGATTCTGAGCTGGGAACACTATGTGGAGTTGGCACGTTCTCCCGTGTCTGTGAGGGTTTTCTCCTGGGACTCGGGTTTCCTCCCACAACCCAAAGGCATGCGTGTGAGGTGAATTGTGTGTCTGCTTTTCCCCGTGGGCGTGAGTGTGAGCGTGAGTGTGGGCATGAGTGCACCCGGTGATGGAAGGGCAGCGTCCTGCTCCGGGTGGCTCCTGCCTGGCGCCCTGAGCTGCGGAGATGGGACCCTGCACCTGCAACCCTGAGCTGGAACGAGCAGATTAGAAAACCATTCTCCTGGTTTTATTCCCCTTTCTCAGGTGTCTGTATAGCTCGCATTTATTTGGATGTTCGTTAAAAGTCATTTGGGTCTTTATTTAGAAGTTTGATGATGTTTTTCTGATCAGAAATATGCAGTAGAAACTTAACTCTTATTTATAACAACTAGCTTATGGTAAAATTGACTTTGTTAATGTCATTTCTTTTAGAGTTACAGTTTCCAAGAAACTATGGGCCACATTAAGTGTGGACTTACTTTACTTTTTCACTTTTATGTCAACAATACAAAATTGGTCCTTTATCTACGAATGCCTCTTAATATTCTACTGTTCTAGCACTTACTTAATCAGTTCTTTTTTGACATTTACCTAGGTTATCATGATTTTTTTCCTTGCTAGTTCTCTAGCCTATTGCACTGGCTAGCTAGTATAGCTTAAATAATGTTAAATTGTTCCTGACTTTAATAAGATGTATCTAGTTACCCCACACTAAGCAAGTTACCCCACATCCTGGCTTTTGGCTTTAGATAGAAAATAATGTTAAGGAAGTATCCATCTATATGTTAATGAGATGAAAATCAAGAATGAATGTTGTATTTTTCGTATCTATGGAAACAAATACACTTTTCGCCTTTGATCTATTAATTGGTGGAAGTAGATTAATTAATTTCTTAGAATCCAGTTATTTCTGTATTCCTAGGATGAATTTGCATAATACCAAGTTCTAATAATACTGTATATATACTTCGTATGATTTATTTTCATCCTAATCAACATACAATTTTTTATAATTTTATTTTAAATCATTCATAAATATTATTTTATTGACTGCATATTTTCCACCTAGCAGATGCTTTTTTTTCTTAATCACCTTTCTATTGTTGGATAGTTAACTTATTTCTATTTAAGCTATTCTGAACAATGAGAAACAGATTAAACAAGTGTTTGATGTATGCGATATACCGCAGATGCGAGTCTCAGTCTTCTAGCCTCAAGGGTTTTAACATTTAAATTCTAATACTTTGAGTCTGCATCTCGCCACAGTGGAAAATCCAGTGCGTGTCTTTGAGGGCCCTCTGGGATCCTCTCATAGTTACACTGAGTGCAGATTTTTGGCTTCTGCTGAAGTTTGGTCTCATTTGTATCTGACCTCTTGTGGGAGTTCCCTTTCCGTTCTTTTGTTGACTCAGTAGAGATCAGAACCCCCTTCTAAATTCTCCAAAACACAATCCAAACAAGGCAGTTATCAAAGACAGTTATGTGTAATAGATATTTATTTTTGACTGGTGAGTAGTTACACTGAGTTATAGCACAACAGATAAGATTAATATTAGACATTCGGGTTCTGAAAAGTCCTTTGGTTCTTTGTGCTATTGAGAACCTAATTCTGTGACTTTCCCTCGCATATTATCTTCCTCCTTCTCCTTTCATCTCTGGACTGTCCAGGGATGAGACGTCTCTCTCGTGTCTGTCCCTGAAAATTAAAAATCCTTCCTATTTTATTATGCCCAGCAAGTCAATGTTCTCTTCATTTCCCGTCATCTCACAACTGGCCATGGCTAAGTCCTGTCTTTCCACAACTAAAATGACCCTTCAGATTTTTCTGTTTTCAATCAAAAGACACATCTCTCCTAAAAATCGCCCTGCTGGATTTTGACCTACTGCCCCTCCCCCACCCTCACTTCCCCTCCCGCCAGGATTGCCAGTCACTGTAGAGCCTAGTCCTGAGTCTTGAACAGGATGCGTCAGGTAATGCCGCACCAGTGCTTGTGTGGCCTTCCCTCCTGTGTTTTTTAAGACTTCTGATAATGTGGTAATTACCTGCCTTTTCTGTTGATGGAAGAATTAGATTGTTGGGATCCTAACATATGTATCTGTCAGCAGCATTGATTCATCATCACTGAATGCCAAGATTTTTTCTGATTTGAAAAACGGGAGGATTAATTGATCAGTGTCTCTCACCTCCTCCTGCTCCCGTTTTTAATTCCTTCTGTATTCCTGTCTGGAGTTTCTACTGCATGTTTTATTTTGTAAGAGAGACATCAGGGCCCAGAGGGTGGGAGTCGGGTGTAGTGTAAAAAAATATGTTCATTGTTTCCTTTAGGCACTAATCTAAACTTTGTTTTGTTTAAAAAGCTTCCAAATGCTGTGGAGTGGGTTAGGACTTCTTCCCAACCTTTTGTCTTAGAAACCTTCCAGCCAAGCACTCCTCTGTGGCTGCCGCTGGCCTCCCAGGACTGTCCCTGGTTAGATTATGTTTGTCCTCTTTATGTACAAGGGCTGGCACTTATATTTAGCTTTAGATATAGGCACTACGGTCCCTAGGTAATGTGTGTTCAATTGCAAACATTAAATTGAGCACACAACAGTGACTGCTCTCTCTCTACAAACAGTAACGGTTTGACGGTCAGAATCCGAGTGTTGATTTGTCTCCAAGCTCAGGAATCATGCACGTACAATTTTCCTTAAACGTCTTACGTAGGACTTTGTATCTGACTTGCTTCTCCTTATGGCTAGTAATCGTCATCATCATCCTTCTCCTCATCCCTCACCACTGTGCTCTCTTGCCTTTCTAGAGTTTGCCCTTCCCATTCCCTCCCTCCTACCTGGAGTTCATGGACAAGAAATGCCAAGCTGAGCTCGGAGAGAAGTCAAGGGCAGAGAGGGTGTCAGGACTGGCCAGGTAGTGAGAATTGAAGTCACCGAAGCAGATGATATCAGGAGAAAGTGTGAAGAAAAGAGGGCTATGAATCAGGGATGTGTGCATTATTAAATGAGGAAGTATCAGAATAGGAACAATCTATTAAGTAGGATTAATAGCATATTTAATCATTTCTTTCATTCATGCCAACAGTGTGCTCCCAACTCTAACTTGTAATGGGGAAAAAAACTGCACTCAAGGCACTCGTCTCTGAAATTATTCATTTGATGAAAATACAACTTATATGTGAGTGGAGATCTTATTTATATTAATTAGAGACAGAGATGTATGAAATCTAAATATAATCCTTAAACTTCATTTTTATTTATAATTCCCATCCACCTGCACTCTGTTTTTTTCCAGCACAAATAGAAAAATAAATTGTCAGTACTTTCCTTGTTCTTCCATATCTTGGGTGAAGGTATGAATCACAGTAAACTGATCATCATTTAAGTCAACTTGAAAACAAAAGAGAAGTTAGTGATGAGGATCTTAACAATTCACATGTGGAATGACAATTTCCTGAAGTATGATTGTTCAGTGTGTCTCTGAGGTGACTCGGGGTGCCAGGTTCTTGCATGTGTTTCCTGGTCCCCCCTCAGAACAGAGGAAGTTAACCTCGTGAGCCTCACTTTCCTCATCTCTGCGACAGAGACAACAATAGGACCTACCTGATAGAGATGTAAGGAACAGATGAGAGGATACAGGTAAAGCACACACTTGGCACACGGTGAACACCGGATAAATACAAGCCATCACTGGGACACAGGGGGCGATTAAATGAAGGCCGTCTGCCAGGACATTCGCAGATGCTCAAGCTAAAGATGTGGGCGGATCCTTAACCCTGCCCTATCACACCACCTCATCCCATCTCTGACAACGTCCTGTCGTTCTTACTTTCAGTGAAAGCCCCAAATCCGTGCTCTGTGACCACTGGTGCCCAATCCACCCCCCTCTCTCTCCTGGTCCAATGCACCTACCTGCCTCCTCACAGAAGGTCCTGCCTCCCACTTTCACCTTTGTCTTCTCCTGTCCATTCCCCGAACTTGAGCCAGAGTGGACTTTGAAACTACAAATCCTATCAAGTGGGGGCACCTGCACGCTGTTTACCGTCTCTCTCTGTTCTTAAATAAACCCGAGCTCAGCCCCGTGTCCTACAAGGCCTGGCTCCAACCCACTCCTGCCTTCCTTCCCGGCTTCGTCTTATTCCACCACCACCCTTGCTCGCTGACCACACTTTGGTCCCTGGTCTACGTCGAGCCCTTTCTCCAGGCATTTGCTCTTCTGTCAGCTTGCATTGTTCTCTTTCCCTTTCTCTGAATGGTTGGCTCTTTACAGTCATTAGGCCCCAGCTGCAAACTTGCCCTGCAGAGGCTCCTTCTCCATCTGTCCTATGCAAGGTGGCTGCCCCCAGGAACTGTTATCTCAGCGCCTGCCTTATTTTCTCCATGGCATTCAGCTCATCACAACCTGGAATTAAAATGTGCATTTTTTTTGTTTTATGGAGTCTCTGTGCCCCCACTAGAATGTTGGCTTCGTAGATGCAGAGATGACTCCTGGATTTTGTTGTACCTTTAGGGCTTGGCAGATTACCATCAGTAAGTATAAGTGTTAAAATATTGAACAAATGAATGAGTTGTGCTTCTAGGAATGAAGTACACATGTATACATATCCTCCTTAGAAAGTGAGTGTGTGTGTACATGAGAATATGTGAGTGTGGGAGCTTGTGTGTTTATGTGATTCCGAGGGTGCCCTAATGCATGTGATATGCACGAGTGTATGAGTGTGTGTATGCAAATGTGTGAGTATGTCTGTGAATATGTGTATGAGTGAGGGTGTATTACTGCCTGTGTATGTGTGTGAGACGGTATCAGTGTGAGTATGTGAATATGTGTGTATTTGTGTATTTGAAGAGCATCAGAGAAACCTCATTTCTCTGATTTGATTTGAATCAAATACCTTAATTAAATACTTAACAATTAAGGTTTAATCAAGCACTTTAATTAAAATAATCCCATGACGACAAATGATAGTGTTATAACAAAGGAATATTTTAGTCCTGAGATTTAAGACACTGACCTCATGAAGCAATCACTGAAATGGGACGTGCTGAACAAGACCTCGTGGGACTGCTGTTAAATCCCATGGGAACTCAGTGCTTTCTCTCTCTCCTTCCTCCTTGGGGAGACGACCCTGTGATCTGCAGGGATTTCCTGGACAAGTGCATACCTTTCCTGCCTAATGCCCATGCCCTTCCTGCTGCCTGGAGAGTTCTGGTCCCGCCGCTTTGCTTGACTGAGGTCCACTTATCTCTCAGCTCTCAATTCAAATGTTTGTTCCTCAGGGATTTTTTCCCCAGTCCACTCCCCTAACCCACACTAGGGTTTATCCCCATTATTTGCTCCAGGAGAGCCCTGTAAGTCTTCTTGGACCCATGCCCACAAGTAATTACACTTGCGATATTCAGGGATTCACTACGTCTTCTCTGCTTAGCTCTGGGAGCACAGAGGTCTCCCCCGTCTTGTTCATTGTCCCCTCCCACCACGTAATGTAACATCTGGTGTAAGCACATGCTTGATAAATGCTTATGGGATCAATAAAAAGGAAAGCTATTTCCTTTTAAAGTATATATTTTTAAATATTTGTAAAAATATTTACCACCTATATACATCCAAGAAATGATGACCTTTCCCAAGACCAGGCCTAACTTTGTGTGTAACACACATAGACGCTCAATAAACAGAGGTCAATCAATTGAACCTTGAACTCATCCTACAGCTGAACAATGAACAATGACATTCTGAAGTAAAAATGTAATACACCTGATTATAATCTGAGTCCTGCAACTTATTAGCTATGTGACCTTGAGAAATTTATATGGCCTCTCTGAGGCTTGATTTCCTACTGTTCAATCATTTTTTCATTCAGAAAAATCTTTACATAATAATAACTTTATTATTTTGAAGGCTTTATAGTATTCTATTTTATAGCTCTACCATACTTCATTTAACCAAGCATTACAGAAAATCATTTATATTATTTTCAATACAGGGTGGGGAAAAAGTGGTTTTTTTATTTGTTCATATGGAAAATAATACAATAATTAATAAATAACAATACAAGAGTAAATTCTGTTTCACATACTCATAACTGTAAACCCACTTTTGCTCCACCCTGAATTTCTGTACTGTTTTTTTATTATCAAATGTCTACATTATAAACACAATTTTTTGTGTATTTGTCCAATTATTTCATTGGAATATATTTCTTGGAGTGGAATTGGTGAGGCAAAAGGTATACATCCTAAATTTTTGTTTACCTAACTAAATTGCCTTCTAGAAATGTTCCATTTTAAAATCTCATCTCTCACCTAAAGGAGTTCACCTTCCCCCCACATCCTGCTCAGTTTAGTAGGTTACTAACAACTTGTTTTTGTGAGCAGCAAAGCGGATTATTTAATTATTTCATTTTCCATTGCTTCGATGATGAGTAGTTGAACATCTATCTGCTTTGTCTCTTCCACTTGTCCATTTTCTCCCACAATTACC
Source organism: Carollia perspicillata (assembly GCA_004027735.1). Taxonomy (NCBI): domain Eukaryota; kingdom Metazoa; phylum Chordata; class Mammalia; order Chiroptera; family Phyllostomidae; genus Carollia; species Carollia perspicillata. The sequence goes on along the minus strand of PVKM010004868.1, from coordinate 174 downwards.
AACCTTTTTCTTTTGATTTACAACAGCTTCTATATATTAAGATAGTAACTTCTCTTTTTTTGGAAAAAAATTTTTCTATTTTCTTTTTAATTGTTATTCAAGTACAGTTTTCTGTCGTTTACTCCCATCCCAGTCCACCCCCCCCCCATGCTCCTCACCTCCCTCTCATTTCCA